>SJYT01028459.1:70985-156848 GCA_006410635.1 Cephalophus harveyi | reverse complement strand
GGTGTTGACCATCTGGTGATGTCCATGTGTAGAGTCTTCTCTTGTGTTGTTGGAAGAGGGTGTTTGCTATGACCAGTGTGTTCTCTTGGCAAAACTCTATTAGCCTTTGCCCTGCTTCATTCTATATTCCAAGCCAAATTTGCCTGTTACTCCAGGTGTTTCTTGACTTCCTACTTTTGCACTCCAGTCCCCTATAATGAAAAGGACATCTTTTTTTGGGTGTTAGTTCTAAAAGGTCTTGTTGGGCTTCATAGAACTGTTCAACTTCAGCTTTTTCAGCATTACTTGGGGCATAGACTTGGATTACTGTGATGTTGAATGGTTTGCCTTGGAAACGAACAGAGATCATTCTGTCTTTTTTGAGATTACATCGAAGTACTGCATTTCAGACTCTTTTGCTGACTATGATGGCTACTCCATTTCTTATAAGGGATTCCTGCCCACAGTAGTAGATATAATGGTCATCTGAGTTAAATTCACCCATTCCAGTCCATTTTAGTTCTCTGATTCCTAGAATGTCGATGTTCACTCTTGCCATCTCCTGTTTGACCACTTCCAATTTGCCTTGATTCATGGACCCAACATTCCAGGTTCCTATGTAATATTGCTCTTTGCAGCATCAAACCTTGCTTCTATCACCAGACACATCCACAACTGGGTATTGTTTTTGCTTTGGCTCTATCCCTTCATTCTTTCTGGAGTTATTTCTCCACTGATCTCCAGTTGTATGTTGGGCACCTACTGACCTGGGGAGTTACTCTTTCAGTATCCTATCATTTTGCCTTTTCATACTGTTCATGGGGTTCTCAAGGCAAGAATACTGAAGCAGTGTGCCATTCCCTTCTCCAGTGGACTACATTCTGTCAGACCTCTCCACCATGACCCACCCGTCTTGCCTGCTAAGACAGGGCATGGCTTGGTTTCATTGAGTTAGACAAGGCTGTGGTCCTAGTGCGATTAGATTGGCTAGTTTTCTGTGAGTATGGTTTCAGTGTGTCTGCCCTCTGATGCCCTCTTGCAACACCTACCGTCTTACTTGGGTTTCTCTTACCTTGGGCGTGGGGTATCTCTTCACGGCTGCTCTAGCAAAATGCAGCTGCTGCTCCTTACCTTGGATGAGGGGTATCTCCTCACCGCCACCCCTCCTGACCGTGAAGGTGGAGTAGCT
The DNA here is from genome assembly GCA_006410635.1 of Cephalophus harveyi. Classification (NCBI taxonomy): domain Eukaryota; kingdom Metazoa; phylum Chordata; class Mammalia; order Artiodactyla; family Bovidae; genus Cephalophus; species Cephalophus harveyi. The sequence continues at coordinate 155,680 of SJYT01028459.1, read as the reverse complement.
CCTCTCGGCCCTTCTGCGCCTGCGCAGCCACTGCTCCTTGGACGTGGGGTAGCTTGTAAAATGTTACCCACTTGTAAAGATTTTGAAAGATGGGATGCTCCTTTTAATGTTTTTTATGTTTGTGATTTTTTTTGTTTTGTGGATTCTTCACACTGCAGTGCATAGTTAAGTGCTTGGTGAAGTCGCTCAGTTGTGTCCGACTCTTTGCGACCCCGTGGACTGTAATCTACCAGGCTCCTCTGTCCATGGGATTTTCCAGGCAATAGTCCTGGAGTGGGTTGCCATTTCCTTCTCCAGGGGATCTTCCCAACCCAGGGCTCGAACCTGGGTCTCCCGCATTGCAGACAGATGCTTTACCATCTGAGCCACCAGGGAAGCCCAAGTTAAGTGCTTAAGAGCCATGAATCTAAAGCGAGGATACTAACAAGGACTGTTTGCTTTTCAGAGTCATCCTTTTTGAATTTCCATGACTCCGACTGTGAACCCAAAGGATCACCACCCTGTGACTCTCTGCTTTCCCTTAACACTGAAAAGATTCTGGTATGTATCTTTTGTGCCTCCTATTTTGGAAACACAGTGATACTAGTTCCATAAGGCAGAGATGGCCTCTGTTTATCAACCAGGAGTTGAATCCAGTTGCATAAGATAAAGATAGGTCATCTGTTGTTTATTCACACTGAATCATTATGTCTTATGACTTGGATGGTTGGTCATTCTGGACCTAGGACTTTTTACTTGTAAGTTCCAAGAAATAAAAAATAAATAACTTTATTTCTAGGAGCCTTATGATTTGCAGGTGTAGTATAATCTTATTTTTCTAGCCTTGCCTGGGTATCTTTTATGTCTTCTTTTTATCAGTACCAACTAAGCTGTACAAGAGACCTCTGCATTCCGGAGCTGAGTACCTGGCACTGCGTACCTGTCTGTGCTTGCGTGTGTCCCCCGCCAACCAGCTGCCTCAAGGTGCAAGGGTTGTTTGTTCCCACTTAATTCTGGGAGGTTGTTCTCCTTTCAGTGCCCAATGTTAACGTTTTTCCTCCAGACTTTTCCTTCAACATCCACATAGATTGTTTGCTTCTTTTGCTTCACAATTTCCCTTTAGTATACTCTATTTTCCAGACAAAGCTCTGTCTTTTTATGAAAGAACTACAGAATATGGGTAGAAATTGCAAACTAGGGAATGGTCAACTGATTATACCTAACTCGTTGCATAGCCATCAACTTGATATAGAAAAAAACATGTCCAAAAGTAGAGTGGGCTAACTTGTGAAGTAGTCAGTTAACCATCACGGAAGACATTTGAGTCAGTTCAGTTCAGTTCAGTCACTCAGTCGTGTCCGACTCTTTGCGACCCCATGAATCGCAGCATGCCAGGCCTCCCTGTCCATCACCAACTCCCGGAGTTCACTCAGACTCACGTCCATCAAGTCAGTGATGCCATCCAGCCATCTCATCATCCTCTGTCTTCCCCTTCTCCTCCTGCCCCCAATCCCTAGATTATGAGTTATTAGGGACCTTCTCACTGATTCAAATATTAGCTACTAGTTGCATTTCAGTTTAAGATGGCACTAGCTAGAAACCTATGGAAGAAAGCTTATTAATCTGGGCCTTTTGTTTTCCCGAGGTTGAAAATATGGAAGTTAAACTATTCATTTATTCGTTAATTTTTCAGGTATTTATTTTGTACCTGTTTGTGCCAAGTCTTGTGCTAAGTAAGTGCTTAGCCAGAGAATGGTAAACCCAATAACCTTGGCCCCAGGACTTAGGGCTCCTATAGCTACTAATCAGATAATTATACAAATAAACATAGAAGTACAATTGTGCAAATATATGAAGAAAAAACAAAGGGTCAGTTTTCCTGACGATATCAGGGAAATCAGGCAAGACAGCTTTCAGGATTTGAAAGATAAGCAGGGACCTGAAAGGTGGATTAAAATAAGCCTACTAGTAGTGTGGGGCTGTGTGTTTAAACTGTTTTGATAATAGCTGCCCAGTTTGTCCACAGAAGATATCTATAGGTATGATATTAGAAGTGGGAGAGATTCTTTTTGATCAGGAAAATAATTTGTCCATATTACACTTTTCCTGCCCACTTCTGTTATAGAATAAAATAAAAACACTTTCAACTCAGATCTGCTCTTCAGTATCAGTTCAGTTCAGTTCAGTTGCTCAGTCGTGTCCGACTCTTTGCGACCCCATGAATCGCAGCACGCCAGGCCTCCCTGTTCATTACCATCTCCCGGAGTTCACTCAGACTCACATCCATCAAGTCAGTGATGCCATCCAGCCATCTCATCCTCGGTCGTCCCCTTCTCCTCTTGCCCCCAATCCCTCCCAGCATCAGAGTCTTTTCCAATGAGTCAACTCTTCGCATCAGGTGGCCAAAGTACTGGAGTTTCAGCTTTAGCATCATTCCTTCCAAAGAAATCCCAGGGCTGATCTCCTTTTCTCTGCTTTTGAAGATGCTATCTAGGTTGGACATAACTTTTCTTCCAAGGAGTAAGCGTCTTTTAATTTCATGGCTGCACTCACCATCAGCAGTGATTTTGGAGCCCCAAAAAATAAAATCTGGCGCTGTTTCCACTGTTTCCCCATCTATTTCCCATGACGTGATGGGACCGGATGCCATGATCTTCGTTTTCTGAATGTTGAGCTTTAAGCCAACTTTTTTGCTCTCCTCTTTCACTTTCATCAAGAGGCTTTTTAGCTCCTCTTCACTTTCTGCCATAAGGGTGGTGTCATCTGCATATCTGAGGTTCTTGATATTTCTCCCGGCAATCTTGATTCCAGCTTGTGTTTCTTCCAGTCCAGCGTTTCTCATAATGTACTCTGCATATAAGTTAAATAAGCAGGGTGAATAAATATATATATTTTTAAAATTCCCATCCGTGCAGTGCGTGCCACTGTCCGGCTGTGCACGCCCCCATCGCCACTCCGCTGTGCGCACTTCAGTATATTCAAGAGGTTGCTTGGTAAATGATTTATTTTCATGAGATTGCATTTCTGTTCTCATCCCATCTTTTTCATGAAGGCTTGGCAAATGGTAGACCCTCATTGAATACTGGATGAAATAATAAGGTTTTTAAAGTATTAAAAAGCCTTGTTTATAGACTGCTTTCCTTGACTCTCCACAGTTTATTTATTAGAGAAGTGTTTTACACCTGTGTGTCTGTAAGCAGCTGGTAAGGAGGAAGGACTTGTGTCTGGTCACAGCTGACTGCATACAGCGCTATGCTGCCTTCACGCGTTGTCCAAAATCTGTTGCTTTAAAGAAACAGAACCTGCCTCCCATGTATGGAAGCTCCCAGCTGTAGAGCAAAGTGAGAAAGAGCTGACAGAGTTCCTCTCTAGCCATCAAGGTTTTGCTGGAAGAAATAAAGTGTAAATGTTCCCAAAGGAGTAGAGTTCTTTTTCATTTTGTTTGGGGTCCTGAATGGAATGAAGTCCCAAGTCCTCTGAGGTGGGATGCTTTTCTGAGCTGTATCTTCTAACTTATATTCTAAGCAGAGGTAGCTTATTCTTGGCCTGTTTTGTAGGCAAACCAAAAACCACTCTGTATCTGAACATCAGTCTGGACTTCAAGAGTCTAGGGAAAATAGGTGGAAATGCCTGTTATTCTGTAGAGTCAGTGAAGCCCAAGAGACTACAGCTAATGAGAACCAATCATTAGCTAAAGAGCATACCCATCAGTCAGAAGAGTCACCTATGGGGAAATATTTGACTGTCATACCTGCCTGTAGGCATCGATATGGTAGATTTTAAAAAAGAAAAAAAAGGAATTCAAATAATTGAGATGTCACTGAGTTCTGATCCTGAAGTTTTGCCAAAAGCAACATCTTTAGTTTTATCCTAGCTCTTCCTGTCTATATGTGTGTTCAAGTTTTAATCATATCTTAGATGAATCTGGTATGAAGTTATCATTTTAATCCTGTAGGCTAAGCATATCATACCATAGCATCGACAGTAAAACCTTCTGACACAGTGACGGCTGTTTGCATCATCAGAGATGATTTGTCTCCAGAGCACAACAGAGCCATCATTTTGTATGTTGGACCATTGCTGCCTGTAAAATCACTCCACTTACTAAATTAACTCTACTTTGTTTTCCCCTAGTTTCCACTTTTACTTTAGCTGTTATGCCAAGTGTGCATATGTGTGTCTGTGTGATTTCTTGTACTGTGTCAGGCAGGATGGTTCTGTTCATTGCCTGCTATGCATTGTTTAAGCACATCTTGCTTCTTGGTCAGGTTTTACTGGCCCTATTATGGCGTCATCCCTGTACAACCTGTGTTTCTTACTTCTAAAGAGTTCTTTACAGTTTACAAAGTAATGTTCTGTTATCAAGCCACTTTGGAGACCAGTCACTAGAATGTGATCTTTGTAATGTGATCGATGTCATTGAATAGTCTGTGGAAGGAGCTTTGAAACAGCCAAGAAGATGAATCCTCATGAAATTAAAAACATAGGTGTTGCTGGAAATCGAAAACCACAAAATGTGTCTTAAAGTACATCATTGATATGACTGAATGTCAGTGTTTTCTTGCTTCCATATAAATTAAACGTAAGTTTAATTGTTTTAAATACAGGTTGCACTGTAAGTTTCTCTTCATTTGAGATAAGCTAAAATGTATGTTTGTCTTTATTTCAGAGCCAGGCCAAGTCTATTGCTGAACAAAAGAGATTCCCATTTGCTACTGATAATGACAGCACAAATGAAGAATTAGGTGAGGCTTGACTTGGGGACTTTTCTTGGGACATTTGCCTGGAGTTTATGATTAGATGTAGAGTGGGTAGGCAGGATGGTGTGGCAGAAAGGACACAGGGCCTGGCTCTGCCAGCATGAGCGGTTTGATCTTGGATAGGGCATTCAGCCCTTGTCAAGGTTTGATATTTATTATGTCATAAAAGGTCTGGATGGAATCAGTGTTTCTATGGAAATTAATAATTATGGTATGAGTTCTAACAAGCTATTCAGTTCAGTTCAGTCGCTCAGTCATGTCCGACTCTTTGCAACCCCATGAATTGCAGCACGCCAGGCCTCCCTGTTCATCACCATCTCCCGGAGTTCACTCAGACTCACGTCCATCGAGTCAGTGATGCCATCCAGCCATCTCATCCTCTGTCGTCCTCTTCTCCTCCTGCCCCCAATCCCTCCCAGCATCAGAGCCTTTTCCAATGAGTCAACTCTTCGCATGAGGTGGCCAAAGTACTGGAGTTTCAGCTTCAGCACCATTCCTTCCAAAGAAATCCCAGGGCTGATCTCCTTCAGAATGGACTGGTTGGATCTCCTTGCAGTCCAAGGGACTCTCAAGAGTCTTCTCCAACACCACAGTTCAAAAGCATCAATTCTTCAGCGCTCAGCCTTCTTCACAGTCCAGCGAGCTATTAGCACTCATTAAAAGATGATTTGTGTGCTGCCATCAAATATGAGCAATACAGAAGTGAAAGCAGAGGAGAACCACACCTCCTTTAGTCTCTGTGTCATGACGTGGCTGCGTTGGATTAATGTTACTCATGGGGCCAGCCAGTCATTGTTGGTCCAAACTCGTGGGTGTAGAAGATTGAGCTCATTCTGATCTGCAAATGGGTCATGCTGTTTGGCTTGTTCAAGGCGTGTCTTGAAACAGCCTGGTTTCGCCAGTGTCTGATATGCTTTGGGTGTGTCTCCATCATTGCCTAATCAGCTCACACTTGAAGGAGTGGAAGCAAATTGAATATAGGACTGAAGAGTGCAGTTGGACAGATTTCACCGAAGGGTGTGTTCCTGGTAGCCCAAAGCACCTGAAGAAATTTTTCTCTGTCTGATTTACACATAATTATTTTTATCCTTTCTGCTGCCATATCCATTTTATGTTAAGGCTGAGCACTATTTTGAAAATATTAATCACCTTTTATTTATATTCTTTGAATAAGCTTTGAGAATTATCCTTTAAGGCATCAGATTTGGTCTCCTTTATAATCCTTGAATTCTATTCAATCTTATATTCATTTATTAAATAATGAATGAAGAATGTAATATGTGCCAGGCCTGTCCTATGCTCTCAGAGTAATCCTAGTATATCCTGGGATAGTATAGGCTCCAAGCTGGTTTAGGATCTTCTGAAAGTCAGTACTTATTTTTTTTTCTTGGAACAATGACCTCTGTAAGCATACATGTTGCAAGGAGATGTGAAATTGCTGGTTAATAACGTTTTTTGGGAGATTCCATTTATCCTAGTTTTCTCTTTATGTCTTTGAACTCCCACAACTTAATTTAGATCCTAGTAGTAATTTTTTTGTACAAGATTTAGATTACTTTTCAATACATATATATGTGCTAGTCATGTCCAACTCTTGTGACTCCATGAACTGTAGCCCGCTGGGGTTCTCTGCCCATGGAATTTTACAGACAAGAATTCTGGAGTGGATTGCCATTTCCTCCTCCAGGGGATCTTTCCAGCCCTGGGATCGAACTGTGTCTCTTTACGTCTCCTGCATTGACAGGCGATTCTTTATCACTGCGCTACCTGGGGGTTTTCTCAAAAAAAAAAAAAAATCTACTTTCAGATGGAAAGATTTGAGAGCTGCATTTGATTTTATTTGAAAGGAGTTCAACACCTTGGCCGTGAACAATTTAAGCGTGTTCCTAAATGTAATATTTATCCCCTGAAGCTGTATTTGTTTTTATGGGTCATATTCATTTGTTCATTCAATAGATACTTACTGATTATGAGAAGGCAGAGAGGAAATTCTGAAATTTTTAGATCTGAAAGAATCTAAGAAAATTTTCTACAGGCTTGTTAAGCAAGACCCAGAGAGAACAATTTCCCCATGGTAACACAGCCAGTGAGTGGCAGGGCGAGAGTCTGAGCCCAAATCTTGGCTTTCTAAAGTATCTTCCTGCACTCAAAAAAAAAAAAAGCTTTATGTTTCAGTCCCTGTTCATCCAGTCATCAAGGGATTCAAACCGTTTTTCAGTCCAGCCCAGTGCATAGTAGTTTCCGCGCAGCCTTGATTTTTCTCAGGGTACCATGTTGGTTAGGTTGGTGGGTCCTAGAGCCAGGCAGCCTGCTTCCTTGTCTCACTGCGTGTTGTCTTTCAGCAGTTTAAATGCTTCATTTCCTTGTCTGCCCATGAGGATGTACCAGTTGTACCTATCTCACTGCAATTAAGGAGTAATTGAGTTACAATACATGTAAATGGTTAGGATTGTGCCTGGTACCTGTTGAGAATATAGTGCATGTTACTATTATTGTTATTTTTACTACTAATGCTCCTGATTCCCACCAAAGAGGTCTCTGGCTAGCCCATTATCTGCTACAACTATCTGAATAGTATCCACTCCTGTTATTCTGAATATGAGTTTGACTTTAATTATCTTTTCAAAGAAATTAGGATGAAAACAGACCTCTTTTCATGTTGAAGAATGCATCCCAGAGCTCTTGTATTATTATGATGCTCAGTGTTTTGAACTTTACTTTTCTGAGGTTAGTTATAAAATCTCTTTCTGCATTTAATTTATTTACTACTTTTTACTGTCGGAATTTAAACTGAATGACATTAAAAGTTTGAGTTGCCCATCTTCTTGAACACTTATGTCCTTAAACTAGAGGGTCACAGTAAAGCTTTTTTTTTTTTTTTTGCAAAGAAATAGATCAAATAAGATCAAATATTGAATTCAGAATACAATTTTTCAGAAATATTGGGGGCTTTAGGGAGTTAGGGCAAATATTGCAGGTGGAAATATATTCTAGAATATTAAAATTTATTGGTTTTTTTTTTTGGACAGGTGAAGTTTAGTCAAAATACTGCCATGTTTTAACAAGTTGTCCTGACTCTAACTTCAAAATACCACTGACATAAGCAGTTTGATTAAAAACTGGTATGATCTTTAGAGTATGTTTTGAGTAATGTTTTGACTGTAGGGAAAAGACTGCAACTGCATATTGCAGTGGTGTGAATTATACCTACAGTTAAGCATTATGTTAATACTTATATAATACTATGGTAATGGGACCTTTCTTTTTGTTCTTAGTAGGTAATTGGCAGTAAATTGAGCACCTGCAGATATTGAGATATGTTATGCTCTTTATTTCTTCTAATGTTCATAGTAAAGTCACATTGCCGTGTTATATGGATATTATGCAGGCTTATTACTAGCTCTTTTGAAATATAGATAGGAAATACCATAAAGATTATTTGGTATTTGAAAGTGAGTAATGGGCTTAGACAAAGATAATTGCTTTTTGCAGGCAGATGTTTTATAGATGGCTTTAATAATTTAAACCTAGATAGAACTAGACTGACTAGCAAATACCAAATGGTAGGAGAATTCGATTACATCTTATTAACTCTAAGTTTCCTTTAACTGCTTCTAGTCCTTCTAGTCCTTCTAGTGCCTTTTAAGATTTGGTAAAGAATTTAGTTGCCTGTTTCAGTCTGAGATCCTTTATTCATTCTTTTAATGTTTCTGTATTCTTTATCCTAGCTATTGCATATGTGTTGATTGGCAGTGGTCTCTATGATGAAGCAATAAGACATTTTTCAACAATGCTTCAGGTAATTTTTCTTCTTAATCATATAATTGCAAGTTTATAGTAATGACAAAAATATGGACTTATGTGTAACTAAAGTGCTGCAATTAAACATAGATTTTAAGATTTTACTAGAAAGTAAAGGAAATCAGCCCTGACTGAGCCCTTTCTTGGTGGTGCAGGCCTCATAACATGCTCTCATTGAATCTTTGCAGTGTCACTTTATTTTAAAGGAGATCAGGCAATTTGCTTGTAGTCTCCCCACCATCAACAGGCAGAGATGAGATTCAAATGCAGATTTCAGAAACATAAACATTAGCTTCAGTTCATTTTACTGTCTACCTTGATATCTCTCATGAGATGCAGACACTGGAAATTCTTGGAATTATGGATGTTTACTCTCTGTGCAGGTGCTGATCTGCATGGTTAAGTCCACTCATGGATTTGTTTCTCACTGTAAAGTATAAGACCCTTCAGTAGGAGCATTTGACCTCTGCTTACTGATGGCTGTGTTAAAGTCTGGTTCAGACCAAGTGCTTAAATACCTCAGTATAAGAGCTGCATAGGAGACCTGTAAAATGCAGCCTGACATTATTGTCCATATGTCTTGGGTCGTTATTTTACTGTATTCTGGTAGATGCTTGGCCATTATCCATTATCTGTTCAGGACGGTCAAGTAAGGTTAGAAATACCTGAGTTCTAATTTATCTCTCTGCTGCTCACTAGAAAGTTATTTAACCTCCTGGATTATGGGCATAATAATAATAACTACCTCCAAAAATATTCTAGTTCAGTTTAAATGAAATATCTTAAAAAAGTACCTTACTAGATGCCTGGCACATATAGTGAGTGCTCAGTTAATTTCAGCTACTCAAAGTACCATTCTGGCATATTCGTCTGTGATAATACAATAAGACCCAGTAGAGAGTTTACAATTCAGCAGGCTGATTAAACTTTAAAATATCAGTTTTGATAATTTTGCTCTTTTCTCTTTTTAAACATAGAATTAATTATGTTGATAACTTAGTCTTCACTCTCAAATAATCAATAAGATGTTTTTATAGTTATTACTGTAAACTCCTTGCATCTAAGTGGCTGTGTGTTTGAGTGGTCATATGGGATAATATTCTTCCGTGGAGTTTAAAGTACAATGGGTATATTATAAAGTTTTAAAAATCATCCTTTTGTTTAGCATTGCAATATTTGAAAAAGTAAGAAAGCACTGGTTTGAAAGGGGGGCTTTGATACATTTATAAGAGCACATATCAGTTAATTTATGATAGCAACCAGAAGACAACAGTTTGAGCTTGCAGATGTGTTATCAGTTCATTCAGCTTTTTGAAAAATATTATCTGTCTAGTTGAAGGTAATATAACAATGTTAAATAAAATAAATAATAAAAAATTTCTTAATTCTGCCACTCTAACATTATTTATGACTTTTTCAAAGTATGTGTTTGTTTTTTTATAATCTGAATATATATACTATTTTGTATTACTTTTTCACTTAATTTTATAAAGTTTTTAAATGTTTCTCTACAGTTATTATTTTAATGACTCTATAGTATCTCTGGTGTCCATTTATTATTGTAAAACTTCTCTTGCAGTTGTGTTCAGAAAGTAGATCAGAATTTTTCTCTTTGCACTAAGAAAAGATATTAATATACTGAAGTTTGATATAGTATTTTCATCAATCTACATTGGGTTGCCTTCAGCTGATAGATTTTTCTTTGAGAATGTGTGGAGTATAAATTGGACTGCTGATTCTGGTGATCCAAACTATTGATGGGGCAGGAATGGAAGTCAGGGGGGCAGCAGAAAGTTCAGATGCTCCAGGCCCATGGAAGACAGGCCTGTGTCATCATTCATAGCACATCTTTACATGGAACTCAATGCCTTGGCTTTTCTGCTGGGGTTCTTCTCGGTGATGTCTCTCTTCCCTTTTGTTTTGGTTCTTCCCAGCCTTTTCTGCATCATAAGACGTGGAAAATCGTATTTTCATGACACACTGGAATAATAAGCAGGAGCAAGTTTAGAGGCATCCATACAGAGCTTGGTGAAAATCTGTCACATTTTCTTTATGTTATATGACTGCGATAAATATATAATACAAAGATTTGATATTAAATGGTAAAATTCTTTTTTAAATTTTAATAAGACTTGATCCTGCTTTTCTGGATGTAGTTTTTCTATATTAGGCTTTATGAAATTGATACACATAATTCCTACGAAAGAGTTTTTCATTGATTTCTCCAAATTCTTGATAGCCAATCTCATCAAGGAACTCTACAACCAAGTGGGAGTGAATGTCCAAAGAACAGTATTGCTACTTCTTTAACTGACCAAAACTCTTTTTCTTATCACGAGTCAGAATTTACATGTCAGTCTCTTTAATTGTATTTTTACAGTATGACCATTCTTTAAATCTAAGTGCTCTTTTCTCTTTTTGGCAAATGTAGCAATACTTTGTCTTGAGTAATGAAATTGGTTTTTAGCCCGGCAATGCTTTTTATTTTTATTGTCCAGTATTCAGAAGAGTGGTAAAGTATTTCTTCAAGCATGGAGAGTTGCCTGATTAGGACTCCACCCAGTATCACTGGAGGATCATTTCTGTCAATACATTGTATCTACTATTAGATGTCCATCTGTTCCTTGCAGGACCTTATACATGTGCAAAAACCCTGTATTTTTTTGGCTGTGCCACGTTTTAGTTGCAGCATGTGGGATCTAGTTCCCTGACCCAGGGATTGAATCCAGGTCCCCAGTGTTGGGAGCATGGAGTCTTAGCCACTGGACCACCAGGGAAACCCCCCAAATTCTATATTTTTAACCCGGTAAACATACCTTAGCAAATCTTCAGTGATAACTGTTCACAGACAAACTTTTCCAGTTTTTTTAGTTTGTTGTTGTTGTTGTTTAGTAGTGAAGTCTAGTCTGACTCTTTGCAAAACCATGGACTGTAGCCTGCCCAGCTCCTCTGTCCATGCGATTTCCCAGGCAAGAACACTGGAGTAGATTGCCATTTCCTTTTTAGCTCGTTAACTCTTGACAAAATGTTTCTCTCGGACATACTGCAAGCTCCAGCTTGAAGCAACAACGCATGGAATCAGATTCCATTCATAGAAAGCTGAAGACAAATGGGGCCATGGGTGCTGGGATTTTATTATATTTACTGTTTATATAAGATCATTTAATGTGAAATTTGGATCTGTGCACGAGGACACATATTCCAGAATGACCTTTTGATGTAAAGCTTTTATACCTTCTCATTGGCTTAGTTGCAGGATCAGAGAACAAACTTATGGGATATTTCCATAATCTTTGTTGTTTCAATGTGTTCATTTTAATATTTATCCAAATGTGGATTGTTTGGCACATCTTTAAAGGAAGACAGTATTCCCTGAGCATCACGGTTTCCAACTGAACACAGTTTCAAGATTTATTAGATCTGTCCATCTTCGTTGAAAACTCTTGATTTTAAAAGCTTATCAGTCGGTACTGTCTCGATGTCCATGTCTTTGTGTCCTTTCCACACGTGTTGGTTTCGTGCCTCCATCATAGTGTTCTTGAAAGCAGGAAACTCTCCTGATTTCTGTGCTGCTTCCATGCTCATGCAGGGCTGGGTGACCTAAGTGCTGTGATGATGTTCAATGAGGCAGTTGACCTTTGCTATTAGTTGTGTGGCTTTGAACTCATCTGACTCTGATCTGATTGTAATGGAACTGAATTCATGAAAGAACTTTTGCTTTTTTTTTTTTTTTAACATTAGCAGAGAAAATGTAAAACTTTCCTCTGCTCATGATCTTGTAGTCTTACTTTATGTACGTACGTACGTGCACCTGCCACTCACACAGAGCTCCGCCCTCCTTACATTGTGGGCGCTGTCGGTTTCACCTGCCGCTCACACAGAATCCGTCCTCCTTATACTGCCGGGCACTGTCGGTTCCCCCGGCCGCTCACACAGAGCTCCGCCCTCCTTACACTGTGGGCGCTGTCGCTCTTTACTTCTTTGTCTTTGATCCGGTGACTTGCAGGTTTTAACAAAAAGCCAACCTTGTGGTGGAAAAATGAATATTTGTACATTTTAAAATCACTATATACATAATATAATGAGTATGGTAAATTAGACTTTTATGGGTTTTTAAAAATTTATTTATTTTTTGATTTGAGACATCTAAGTGGACCTGACTCCAGTAAGCTGTCTTTTTGTGCCATGATTTTGTATTTGCATAAAATGAATAATATTGGACAATTGAAATATTAGTTTAATTCATTTAAAATTCTGAAAAGTTTATAAAGTGTAAATATTATTAAACTCGTGTATTCAAAAATACTTCAAAATAATATTCTGAGCTCAATTTGTTTTTAGAAATAAACATTTTTTTATTTGAAAAAATAGTTCATTGTAACATTTCATAAAGAAAGAATTGTGTCTTCTTGTTAACATCCAAAGCCCATGATAAAATAATAAAGTTGTATCAATCAAAAAAAGTAATGAAATCTACCAATTAAATTTAGGAACCTGTTATGCTAGACTATATTGTGGTATGATAGCCACCACAATAATTATTTGAGGCTTCCCAGGTGGCGCTAGTGGTAAAGAACCCGCCTGCCGATGCAGGAGACATAAGAGATATGGGTTAGATCCCTCGGTTGGGAAGATCCCCTGGAGGAGGGCATGGCAACCCACTCCAGTATTCTTGCCTAGAGAATCCCCATGGACAGAGGAGCCTGGAGGGCTACAGTCCATCGGGTTGCAAAGAGTCAGACATGACTAAAGCAACTTAGCACATGTATACAATAATTATATATTCTTTTATGTTGTTGGAAAAGAATTCTAAAAAAAATATATATATATATACAAGTTGAATAATAGAGGAAACTTGAGTAACATGCATTTATAAAGTATTTAGGTTTTCTCCATTCAATTTACAATAACATAAAGGATGTTTAGTTATTGTGATTGTTATCATAGTTATGGTCTAGTATTACAGGTTCCAAATCAATGGCATACTCTCCCCTGAACCTGCCACATCCCCCCACCCACAACGGAAAAAGAATCTCTAGTCATACCCTCGTGTCGCCAAGCTCAATGAATGGCACCCCTCCATGGGGTTACAACATGCTTCACACATATGTGTGTCGCTTACTTCATCACCAGCTCTGTCTGTATATCTCCCGAGTATCTCCTTCATCCATCTGCTGCTCCCAGCTCTGTTCAAACCATGGCCAGCCACTTTGATCTGCCAGATGACAGATGGGGCCAGCGTTTCCTGGCTTCTCTCCTCACACCCTCCATACACATGCACATGTGCACACCGTACAAACATGTACTTTAAACACTCATATACTTTGCTGTTGGTTTTAGGTTAAAGATAAAAACCTTTAATATGGTTCCTACCTGTTTGTCCAACCTCAGCTTGGAGATGCAGTATTCCTTGCTTCTCTCAGAGCCTTTGCACCATCTGGACCAGTCATTCTGGGATTCCCCCACCCCCTAAGATCTCAGTCCAGGTATTTAAGTCTTTATACATTTTATAAAGCACCAATTATCTCTCTCACACTTACTGAGGGTGTAACATTTATATTTTTGATTCTTTGGCTGTGCTCCAAGAAAACAAGAATCTTTTGCCATCTGTGTTGGTTTTTCTTACAGTGGTATTTGTAGCACATGGGATGGGGCATGCTTATAGCTGGCCCTGAGTAAATATTTGTTGAAAGAATGACTAACCTCCATATGACATATAGTGAAACAGGAAGGGAGCATACCTATTTTCCAGGGGCATCTGAAAGGAGTTAGAGAGAGGGAGTGTTTGAGCTGAGACTGGAGGATGGAAGGATTTTCCTGGGCATAGAGACACCGAGTGAGTGTTTCAGGCAGATGAGAGCATTTACAAATGCACCCAACTTGGAAGCCCGTGTTGCATCTAGGGAACTACTAAGTAATGCCAATTTTTAGAGTATGAATTGGGAGTGGGGGAGTGGAAGGAGGTGAATGGTGATGCAGAAAAGTGATCAGTGATTTTTGCAAAGGCATCTAGATGTCACCTCACTGTTTTTCAAATCCTGAGGCGCTACCCTTTAGTGGGTGCTGAAATTAATTGAGTCAAGACTAACATTTTTTAAATGAAATATACCTGATAGGGGAATATCAGATAACATTGTGTATAGCAAGGCTTGATGAGACTTAGTGAAACTTTTGTTTCTGATGTGTTTGGGTGTATATTTATGTATATATGTATGAGTGTACTGCGTGACAGTGTAAAATGTATTTCCTAAAGTGAAAAATGTTTGAATTTTGCTGTTGTAGGTGTTGGGAAGCCAGTGAATAGTTTCAGCCAGGGAAGTGTCATGATCAGACTTAATTCACTCTTAATATGGGCCTGGAGACTGGATGGGAAGAAACAGGAAGTGGTTGAGGCCATTTCAGTAGCCACATGAGGGGAAGTGGCTGCTGGATCAAGAGATGAAGCTACCAGGATTTCTTGAGGAGGTGTGTTGGCTGGGGAGATGAGGATGACTCCCAGAATGGCTGGTGTGGCCACAGGGTATATGGAGATGTCAGTCAAACAAGAATAACTATTTATTTTTAATTTTTTTCTATTGAATGGTAATTGCTTCACAATGTTGTATTGGTTTCTGTACAATATGAATCAGCCATGTGTGCTGTGCTATGCTTAGTCACTCAGTCGTGTCCAACTCTTTGTGACCCCACGGACCATAGCCCTCCTCTGTCCATGGGGATTCTCCAGGCAGGAATACTGGAGTGGGTTGCCGTGCCCTCCTCTAGGGGATCTTCCCAACCCAGGGATCGAACCCACGGTTGCCACATTGCAGGCAGATTCTTTACCATCTGAGCCACTGGGGAAGTCCAAGAATACTGGAGTGGGTAGCCTATCCCTTCTTTAGCGGATATTCTTGACCCAGGAATCAAACTGGGGCCTCTTGCATTGCAGGCAGATTCTTTACCGGCTGAGCTACCAGGGAAGCCCAAATCAGTCATAAATATGCATATATCCCCTTCTTCTTGAGCCTCCCTCCCACTCCCCATCCCACCCCTGCAGGTCATCACGGAGCACCAAGCTGAGCTCCCTGTGCTAAACAGCAGCTTCCTGCTAGCTACCTGTTTTACACATGGTAGTATAGATATTTCTGGAGAAGGTAGTGGCACCCCACTCTAGTACTCTTGCCTGGAGAATCCCATGGGCGGGGGAACCTGGTGGCCGCCGTCTATGGTGTTGCCCAGAGTTGGACACGGCTGAAGCGACTTAGCAGCAGCAGCAGCAGAGATACGTCGCTGCTGCTCTTTTGATTCATCCCACCCTCTCCTTCCCCTACTGTGTCCACAAGTACATCCTCTATGTTTGTGTCTCTATTCCTGGCCCACAGAAAGGTTCATCAGTACCATAACTCTTTATTTAAATGTACATTTTTCCTAATTTACCTCTCGTCATGTTATAAACATTTTCTCAGTTGAGGAGAAAAGCTTCTTGGATAGTGTATTTTGAGATAAATCTGAAAGTGGGGTTTGCTTTCACTGGAGCCTGTCCTCAGCAGGCATGAGCTGTGTGGGGTCACCAGCCGCCCCCCACTGCCCGACCTGGATGAGGCACTGCTCTGTCACTGTGTTGTCTTCTGGCAGTTGCCGGTCCTAGGGAAACACGTGAAGACTGTCTTAGTTTGATTCCTCAGTGGGGAACTCTCTTTCCTGCTTTTCCTTACTCTCTGGCCCTGGATCCCACTCCCAAACTACTTGCTCTGCCTTTCTTTCAGCCAGGAAGAATATTTAAATGTTAGGTGATAGAATTATAGGGTGCCCTTTACCTTCTTTTTTGTGCTTTTTTTCATTTTCTAAATTTTCTATAATCTGTAATAAGTTTTCTATTTAATTTAGATATAATATTTTCAATTGATAGTAAAGTTTTCTATTACTTTCTGTAATATGTTTTACTTAACATATGTTTTTTTCTGATTGTAAACGTATGTGTGTGTTAAACAATTAAAAGGAATGCATCAGTGTATTAAGCAGAATAGGAAGATATCTAGTAATCGCACTTCCCAGAGGAAATTACTGTTAGTATTTTGGAGAGCATTTTTCTCTGCACATATTGACCCACATAATCATATACAAGTCTTGTTTATAGGAGGTGACTACCATTCTTCTGCCATTCTGTAACTCATACTTTTCTCCAATTAGCGAATAGCATGGGCAGGCTATTACACACATGTTTTAAGTCAGAGATCCAAGACTATACGGGAGCCAGAGCAGCAAGTTACATGAGCAAAGTGAATTGACGTAGCGTAGAGGCTCCTGGTGAGCTGGTGGATGTTACATATCCTTCTGAACAGGCACCCACTACTTCCCTCTGGTTGGGTTTTGTTGCTGTTGTCGTCATGTTCTCACATTCTCATGCCCAAATGTGAGTCTGTCATGGTTGGATTCTTAATTTTCCAAGAGAAGCTAGAAATCTGTAATTGTTTATTGACTTTTTCCACCTTTCCATGTACTGTGAGGCCCATCTGCTGGCTGGGTTGTAACCAGTGATGCCTTGTGTGTGTTAGTCGCTCAGCGGTGTCTGACTCTTTGCGACCCCATGGGGTGTAGCCCACCAGGCTCCTCCGTCCATGGGATCTTCCACGCAAGAATACTGGAGTGGGTTGCCATTTCCTTCTCCAGGGGATCTTCTTGACCCAGGGTTTGAACCTGAGTCTCATGCATTGCAGCCACACTCTTTACTGTCTGATCTATCAGGGAAGCCCCAACCAGTGATGCACCAACTTACTCCTTGATGTGGTGTACCTGATTCTGTTTATGGAAGCCTTTTTTTTGAGCGAGGGGAGTGTTGTTTTTCAGTGAATACCATCTTATCCTTTGTTTTTTCCCATTTACTCATCATTTAAGTTGATATGTCTTTTTCTGCAATACTGGCAGACACTCAGTCACAGATTTGAAACTGATTATAGATTGGTCTGTAAGACACATCATCTGATGTGGTCCTGTTAAATTCTTCACCCAGGACCTGATAGCCAGAGGCTATGTACTCTTCTTTCTCCAATGTATAGGGAAGGGTTCAAAGAAGAGGGTAAGAGTTGCACAGGTTACATACTGACAAATAGTGTTTCACTCTGCAAGTGAGGCAGGTCATGCCACTGGCCGGCGTATGGGACTTGATGGAGGGGCAGCAGACGCTCTGTCCTTGGGCATGAGAGGCGTTTTATCCAGTGCACATGGGAGCAGTCTGCAAGAAAGGTTTGGTTCTTATTCTGACCCATTAGAATAAAGGATTGTATTATATTAATACCTGATAGATTGTAGAGCCAACCCATCTCTTGTTCCTCATTGAGCTGGCTGTGATGGGTTCTTTTCTTCTCAGATTATTTCATGACTATTCGAAAAGAGATGAACCAGGAAGAGGCATCACCCAGTCCATTACTCCTGTCTCTGCTTCTCTGAGCATCCGTTTTCTCTCTGGTCTGTGACTGCTGGTGCTGCCAATATAGAGTTGTTGAGAGGATTACAATTTAAGTAAGATGACTGTGTGAAAGAAGCTAGCACAAAGCTCAGTAATATTGGTTCTATTTTTTAGTGTTTTAAAATGTAAATCTCTTATTCGTGTCTCATTCAAATGCATTTTTAAAATGTAGACTCTTTTGGTCAGGGACTGCGTATTGATTGACGCGAGTGATGGTAGCATAACATAGAGCTGTCATTTGCAGCATTAACGTGCTTTAAGCAGAAACTGATTTGTTTTGTTTTGTTTATAGTTTTTGACGTGTTTCTGTTTTGGTCTGACTAGGAGGAGCCTGATCTGGTTAGTGCAATTTATGGCCGAGGGATAGCCTATGGAAAGAAGGGACTACATGTGAGTATGGAATAGTCACGCTTACCATAGTGTCTACATGACTGGACTCAGACCAGGGTTTCCATGGAGCCCCTCCCTGCTCTCTGAGCTCTGATGGGATAGCGGTGGTAGTATCCCAGTTCACAGATGAGACAGCGGCCATAGGGGACTTCCGCAAGGTCAAGTGGCTGGAAAGTAGAGGGCTGGGAATTTCTGCCCAGGTCTTCGGAGGTCAGTTTCACCTAACTTTCTGTTCTAAAAGGACAGCCTTTGCCAGCCTAAACTTTAGTTCATGACGAGCTGAACATAAGCCAAGAAAAGCAGGAGACCTTGACAGAATCCCTGAGAAATGCTCATTGGTGTGAGAGAGAGACTGGGTATCAACAGTTTACAGTACTTAGAATCTTTCAATTTTTAAAGGTCGAATAGAAGAACAGAAGTTTTTTTGTAAAATATAAAAAATAAATTATTTTAAATTTGTCATATATTATTCTTTCTTAGATAGATATATCTTTGGAGCCTTATTTCACTTCTCTGAGGAGTGCGGGAAGAAGGTTATAATAAGTATATTTTTGGGTCAAACAAAGGCACTTTGTTGTAAAAATGAAGACCTTCCTGAGATTATATAGTAAATAATGCAGTGGTCTAGGTCAGATGTCCAAATTTTCAGTCTTGAACATTATACATGAACTTTTTTCTTTTATATTAAAAATATTCAAATGAAATTATGCTTTGAGGGAGAAATGTCACTTTGTATTTTTGTGAATTAAAAAGCAGTTGTCCTAATTGCCTGCTGGCCTAATGGAGAAATCTTGTATAATATTGTATACTTCTGAGACATGAGAAAGCAGACTGCACGGGAACACAGATTTGGAAATGACGAAGATGTTTAGGAAGGGAGCATCAGTAAGTAGCCCTACTTAGGTTCAGGGCATCAGTAAATGATCAGAGTTACCCTAGTCAAGGTCAGAGATAAGCTGCTTCTTCCTTATTCTTATCTCTTTTCATTTTATATCTTGATGTGAAATTTGCTTATATCTTTAATGTACTTTTAATGTAAAAGTAACATCCTCATGTATTTTTGATAAAGTAATGTGTAAATTTTAAAGAGAACAGGCTTACCTAGGCTTCTCTAGGAGTAGGTGTATAGGCCTAGAGGGGTTTTGACTGACACTGACTTGGCTCCTCCGTTCCCACGTTGCCACTAGTCAGCATCATTTTGCACAGTGGGGTCCACATGCTCATCCCTTGAGACTGGCTGATGTACTGTTTAAATAGGTTAAATTGAGAAAACATCTTGCCACCTGTGGAATCTGTGCTAGGTAGCCAAGTCCAATGTGGGTAGGTAGACTTGAGCAAGTTAAATAATTATAGCTTATTTAACTTGGCAGATCTCTTACATAGAAGCTAAGTTCCTGTTTATTTCTAAATAAATAGTTATGTCATTACTAAATTATTAGTTTTTTCAGAAAGTCTGTTCAAGCTGGTTTTGAGTAACAGTGTATCTCATACTGAGCTAATGCCTTTTCAAGGACATTAAGAATGCTGAGCTTGCTCTGTTCGAACTGAGCCGAGTAATTACCTTGGAACCAGATCGTCCAGAGGTATTTGAGCAGCGAGCAGAAGTGAGTGTGGTTTTCTTTTTCCCTCTGTTGTTATTGGATTTTTAAAAATTTCAGATTTTTTTTCCTTTTATTTTATTGCTGATAAATTTTAAGCCTCCTGTTTATATTATTCTTTCTTAGATAGATATATCTTTGGAGCCTTATTTCACTTCTCTGAGGAGTGCGGGAAGAAGGTTATAATAAGTATATTTTTGGGTCAAACAAAGGCACTTTGTTGTAAAAATGAAGACCTTCCTGAGATTATATAGTAAATAATGCAGTGGTCTAGGTCAGATGTCCAAATTTTCAGTCTTGAACATTATACATGAACTTTTTTCTTTTATATTAAAAATATTCAAATGAAATTATGCTTTGAGGGAGAAATGTCACTTTGTATTTTTGTGAATTAAAAAGCAGTTGTCCTAATTGCCTGCTGGCCTAATGGAGAAATCTTGTATAATATTGTATACTTCTGAGACATGAGAAAGCAGACTGCACGGGAACACAGATTTGGAAATGACGAAGATGTTTAGGAAGGGAGCATCAGTAAGTAGCCCTACTTAGGTTCAGGGCATCAGTAAATGATCAGAGTTACCCTAGTCAAGGTCAGAGATAAGCTGCTTCTTCCTTATTCTTATCTCTTTTCATTTTATATCTTGATGTGAAATTTGCTTATATCTTTAATGTACTTTTAATGTAAAAGTAACATCCTCATGTATTTTTGATAAAGTAATGTGTAAATTTTAAAGAGAACAGGCTTACCTAGGCTTCTCTAGGAGTAGGTGTATAGGCCTAGAGGGGTTTTGACTGACACTGACTTGGCTCCTCCGTTCCCACGTTGCCACTAGTCAGCATCATTTTGCACAGTGGGGTCCACATGCTCATCCCTTGAGACTGGCTGATGTACTGTTTAAATAGGTTAAATTGAGAAAACATCTTGCCACCTGTGGAATCTGTGCTAGGTAGCCAAGTCCAATGTGGGTAGGTAGACTTGAGCAAGTTAAATAATTATAGCTTATTTAACTTGGCAGATCTCTTACATAGAAGCTAAGTTCCTGTTTATTTCTAAATAAATAGTTATGTCATTACTAAATTATTAGTTTTTTCAGAAAGTCTGTTCAAGCTGGTTTTGAGTAACAGTGTATCTCATACTGAGCTAATGCCTTTTCAAGGACATTAAGAATGCTGAGCTTGCTCTGTTCGAACTGAGCCGAGTAATTACCTTGGAACCAGATCGTCCAGAGGTATTTGAGCAGCGAGCAGAAGTGAGTGTGGTTTTCTTTTTCCCTCTGTTGTTATTGGATTTTTAAAAATTTCAGATTTTTTTTCCTTTTATTTTATTGCTGATAAATTTTAAGCCTCCTGTATCCCTATTGTGTTTTCCTCCATAGGTACATAATACATTTAAACATTGAAATTACTAGAAAACTATGGGCTGAGTGATACTCTTTCCTGATTTACCATGTTAAATCTTTGCTGATTTAACATGTAATAGTAACATTTAGTATTAAAAATAGAGTTATGATGTGTACCACCACTGTCCACGTTCATTGAAAAATATGACATATGTGTTTACTGTGTATATGACGTACTTTATTTGGCAAAACAGTATGACAGTACGGTCAAATGAGGTCTCTTGCCTTTCGAAGCATGTTTGTGTGTGTGTGTGTGTGTGTGTGTGTGTGTGTGCGCGCGCGCGCACACGCGTTCACTTGTATCTAATTCTTAGGAGATACACCTGTCTACATGGAGGTGTAGACTAGGTAAGGGTGACCATAACTGGAACTTAGGACTCAAGGTGGAGACAATTCCAGGTAATATGTCTGACAGTGGACACCACGGAGGGGGTGCTTGTTCAGGAGCAGAAAAACGTCTGCTGGATCCCTGGGACAGATTGGCAAGGGAACAGGCATTGGCGGTGTCTGCAGAGGTCTCGCTGAGGAGGTGATGCTGGAGCTGGGTAGGAACCATGTCCTGGGGAACAAGGTGGAGAAGGGTGTTCAGGCCAGAGAAAGGACTGTGTGCCAAGGCACCCCTTTTAATGTTTTTAAATGAAACATGTCCATTTTACCATTTTCATTAAACAATAGTAAACTATCCAAGTTTCATATTGTACTTATTTTATTGCACATTTAGGAGAAGGCACTGGCACCCCACTCCAGTACTCTTGCCTGGAAAATCCCATGGATGGAGGAGCCTGGTGGGCTGTAGTCCATGGGGTTGCGAAGAGTCGGACATGACTGAGCGACTTCCCTTTGACTTTTCACTTTCATGCATTGGAGAAGGAAATGGCAACCCACTCCAGTGTTCTTGCCTGAAAAATCCTAGGGACGGGGGAGCCTGGTGGGCTGCCGTCTATGGGGTTGCACAGAGTCTGACACGACTGAAGCGACTTAGCAGCAGCACATTTAACCATATTAAGAGCTTTAGAATTTATGTTAATATTTTCAATCTGACTAGAACTTAACTTTTAATTATCTGTTCTGGTGGGATTTCGTAGTTGGACTAAAGGAACAAATGACTTTTCCTCCCTCTTTTGAGAGAGAAAGCTTAACAAGCAAAGGGAAGGCTAAATGTTTTAGTATTTTTAAAACTGCATTTGTGATGGTTTTGTTCTCAAAATTATAATGTGTTAAATTACAGTTCAGTTCTTTAAAATGAGTTTTTTGTTTATTGGGGATTTGGCTTTCTGAAAGAAATTCTTTCTCAAATAATGAAAGAATTCATTATCTCTTGTATGTTTTGGATTGCTACCCTAAGGGTTGAATGACTGTAATCTGTTCGCTGCTGCATGAGAGGCCTGTTGGTTTTTAGGGTGAGCATTGGGCAGCTCACTTGGTGATACTCTGCTCCAGGGAGTGGGTGCTGGGTGTTTCTCTGCCATCATACTGATGCTCTGCTAAAATGTTATGGTAAAGCATGAATTTAATTAAGTGCACTTAGAAGACTGATTTGGCAGCTTTGAAAAATTTGTATGTCTAATAAAAAGCTAATTGTATACCCAGAATGATATTGGTAATCAGAAAAGTGATTTCCAATGATCTTAAAAATATAGTATTATCCCCCTTTTCTGGCATTATCAGGCAATAATATCATGATATAGTGAATTTTCCAGCTGGATTACAATATGCTATTTGTTTATGTCAGAAATTGTTTTATGAGAAACTTTTCACTTTTATACTTTCTGAAATTGTCTATGTTTAGTGAATGTAATTTAACCTTTTTTAGTTACTCTGGTCATTAGTATGCATTTTGATTTTTGTGCTAGAGTGCAATCATTCAGTTATGTTAATACTAATATACTAGGTTGGGATATTTTTCCTTCCAAGATATAACCCTAGACCACTATGTTTCTTGAATTCTAAGGGCACATGTTTCCATTTCTTTCCTCTCTCTGAGCTGTCTCTCTTGCTACTGGTGGTGTGCCTGCCTCAATCTTCTCTCTTGCTGGTTTTTAAGTTCCTGCAGAGGAGGAAACCAGTTAGTAAAACTTGATGGAAATGACTTGTTATAAGAGCAAATTTAACCCTAATTTAAGAACATTTGTTCCAGATGAATTGCTTGAGCTTGATTGCATGAATACTGATAGCCATTTTGGATTATCTTACATCTTTTGGGTGAACTTTTGCCTTCTGAGCTGTCTTCTGTGTTGTCATTGTTGCCTGAATACAGCTGATTGCTGGATCAAAAAGCCTTCAGAACAGGCCTGCAGATGTTTTTTCACTACCTTGCAGATCATAACTGATGAGAGTTGTTCACAGCAGAGGGCCTGGAATCCCGGAAAATGCCATTCAGCACTTAATACCACAGATGGCATAGCTAGATACCATGGGGGACTCCAATCTGTGTTTATCAGTTCCTCTATTTTAATGGGTTAGAGTTAACTTTCAGATTAATTTGACATGCCAAATTTTGTTCCGAAAGGTAAATGGTAAGGTTGGGGAAAAATGGTCGCACTTCAAGAAAAGCAACATCTATTATGACACAGAACATGAAACAGTGAGAGGGCAGTTGCCGTGGTCATAGTTCTTCAGCATCCCCTTGACTAGACAAGGTCGGCAGCCCCTCGGCTGCTGCCTTTGAATCTCACTGCACAGTACGTGGGGTCAAGGGTTCTAGGCTGCTGAGAGAGTCGCATTGTAACTGTGGGGTGGTCAAGCAGACTTGAAAAGTCAAAAGCATTGGCAGTTGTAGGGGCAATCACTGGGACTTTTCTCCCCTAATTACATTTTTGGGTTTATAGATTCTGTCCCCTCTGGGACGAATTAACGAAGCAGTGAATGATCTCACTAAAGCTATTCAACTTCAGCCCTCAGCACGGCTGTACAGACATCGCGGGACCCTGTACTTCATATCAGAGGTGAATTATTTTTGCCTTGAAATGTGTCCTTTCATGGTGATAAAAATTTCAGCTTTCCTTCTACTTCAGAAAGCTACTATTTGGTAGATTTGGGTTTGAGGCTGTAGATGAATAGTTTGTGATATAAGACAATTATGAAAGCATTTTCTGTAGCTGAAATTGAACTCAGTGGAGAAATATTAAGTACCAGAAACACATTTTCTTGCTTGAATTGTCAGCAGTAACTAATTCTGGGCTGGCGGAAAAAAGAAAGAGTGGGAAACAGAAGAAGAGTAATTTGCTTTATAGATTATACCTTAACTTTTCTTAGAAATGTCAAAGCTGGTGTGCATGTTATCAATGTGATCATTAAACCTAAGGGTACAATTTGAATTTCTTTGGGTATCACAGCCCAAGAATCATTACCTGAACTAATGTGGCTTCCTAGACTGTAGCTTCTCAACCTGGCAAGATTACCTTTTATCATAAGTGGTATTTATAATTGCCATAGCTATTTTTGTTGGTTTATAGTCATTTCAATAACAATTTTCTATTGCAAAAGAAAATAGATTTAAAACCTCAATATAACACATTTTAAGGTTGATCTATATCATAATTATTTTAGACTTCAAAATAATGGAATGTTAGTACTAAAATAATTTGTAAAGTATCTATAGCAGATTATGACTTTAATAGTATTTAAAATAATAGTCTTTTGTGGTTGAGACAGTATGCTTAAATTAAACCTTTGTGAGTTTCTCTCATCAATTAAAATCAACTCTTTCAACAGTGTAAGTATGCTTCTAATATTTGTAGTCATGAAATGTTTCCTTTAAAGCCAGAAAGGGCGCAGAATAAATTGGGATTTATTTTTTCCTCTATCAATCAAAAATAGGACATGTCCAATATCTAACGAATACTACTTTATTTTTTTTTCATTCTCCTTTTTGTAGGACTATGCAACAGCCCATGAAGACTTTCAGCAGTCCTTAGAACTGAACAAAAACCAGCCCATAGCTATGCTATACAAAGGTTTAACTTTCTTTCACAGAGGACTTCTGAAGGTGAAAGTGCTGTGCAATATGTGTACCTGCAGTGATGCTAGATCTCCCTCGTGGTGGGAGGAATTGAGTGGGGTTTAGTTTGGCAGGTTTTGAAATGACATCTCACATGTCCAGTTGGTTTATTTTAGAAAGTAGTTTGAATCAACAAATTTATTGAGCTCCTACTGTCTGATACGTACTTGGAGGAAGGTGCAAAAGGGGAGAGGATCAAAGGTTATAAGGGAGGAATAATGCTTTACACTTAGGACAGACACAGTTTACAAAGCCTTTCTCCACATATGATTTATCACGAGGTGAATAAACCAAAGAAAGTAATATCAGCAGCGTGCTTTGGAAGCCATGGTGAGAAGCTCTCATTTGAACTCAGGAAGGTACAGAGAATAAGTGGACATCATCTTGACTTGGAAAGCAGAGCATGGTTGGGAAGGACTCTGAGGCTGAGAGGAAGGTGTGAGTAATGACCTGGGAGACATACCCATGCTTGTGAGTAGGTGGGGCTGGGCCCCGGGAAGGGAGTCCTGGAAGATCAAGAGCACTCTGCTGAGCATTTTGACTTTAGCTGGTAGGCCCGGAGGAGCTCTGAAGTCTAGATTTGGGGGAAATAGAGAGCTGAGATTCAATCTGTACTAAGGAAATGGTTGCTGATGTGGTGGTGGCTAAAGAGGGTAGGGATGGGGGCTGACCAGGAGATGCTGCAGCATTCAGATTGGGAGTGGCCAGATGGCCTGGGGGCACTCTGGGGGCTGCAGGAGGGGTCCCAGCACTGTTGCTTGAAGACTGCTGTCGGGAGGAGGGGTCGAGGGACAAAGGAGATGCTCTGTCTCAGCTGCTGCTGCTGCTAAGTCGCTTCAGTCGTGTCCGACTCTGTGCGACCCCACAGATGGCAGCCCATTGGGCTCCGCCATCCCTGGGATTCTCCAGGCAAGAACACTGGAGTGGGTTGCCATTTCCTTCTCCAGTGCATGAAAGTGAAAAGTGAAAGCGAAGTCGCTCAGTCGTGTCTGACTCAGTGACCCCATGGACTGCAGCCTACCAGGCTCCTCCGTCCATGGGAGTTTCCAGGCAAGAGTACTGGAGTGGGGTGCCATTGCTGGAGTGGGGCTGAAAGTCACCACCAGCTGCCCGCCCCTCCTCTGGCTGGGACTCTGCCTGTTCCAGGAGCCTGCCCTGCATTAGTTTCACTCCCACCAGGTCGAGGGGCAGAAACACAGCTGAGGGTGGAGCTCTGGCTCTGGCTCTCACCCCAGACTCGCTTGAGAGCCACAGACAGTCCACCTGGTTAGGTGAAAACACTCATTCTGACCAGGAGGTGGAGAATTCAGAGTAGGTTGCACTTAACCTGAACTTTGGAAGGTGGGAAGAGCTTCAGTAGCACGTAGCAGAGAAGAATACATGGATGTTATCATTGAAAATAACTCTGAGGATCTGATACACACATAAACACACTTAGAGGGTGGGTTGAAGGTTTACCTTTTAAAAGGCCACGTGTTGTAAATCCTCCATGTTACAGACGGTGCCTGTCACATAGTAGGTGCTCAATAAGTGTCAGTGGGGTAAATTTCAAGGGCAGAGCGTTGAATTGGAAGGTCGTGCTCTGAGCTCTTGCTCTGAATCTTGTTATCTGCACTGTTGGGCATGCTGCTTCAATTCTTTCAGCCTTGCCTTCCACATTTACCAGGTAGAGATGATGCTACTCTGTGTCTCTTGAAGTGGGAGTGAGAATTACATAAAATGTGTGAAAGTCCTTTATAAACTGTAAACATAAATCTGGTATTATAGATTATTTTCCATGTGAGAATTTAATCTAAGTCTTACAGACTCTAAAAAAAAAAGCTCCCATCCATTAAAAACCAAACTAGAAGGAATTAATTTTGCAAATCTTATTTCATATACTTCATCTCCATTTTTGCAAGTGTGCAGAGGTGGTCCTAATAAGGACTGTTTCTGTCCCCCTCAGGATTCAGACAGGCAGTGCAGGCTTTGAGTTATTTAAAATGTGCTTTGAGCAGCTTCCAGATGATTTCTTCCAGTTTGTCTCTGCCCTCTATTCCTCTCATATTCTCTTCACCTTCAAATCACCTTCAATTAAAAAATTCAGAATTACAATACTGTGTTCAGAATCTATCCCTTGAGTACCACATGAAGGAGAAAGAAATTTGAAATAGAAAAAAATGCCAATTATTAGTACTGAGAGGGTAAAAATATTTTTTTTAAGTAAACAAATATAAACAGTTGATTTCACTTTTAAGCCACATTTAGGAATGTAGGCAGGAAGGGCCCTTTGTGTTATTTCAAAAATAATTTTTCCAGAAAAGAGTGGTAATAGAGACACTGAATAGAAACTGAACATGGACTAAAATTCAGTTTGGTTTATTTCACATCTACCTGATGAAAACCTAGAAACCATGCTTTCATTCTCTGAGTGTTAGAAGCCCCTCAGTGAACCAGTCTCGCCAAGCGATTTGGGCTTTCCTCCTTTTCACAATGCTCACCAACACAGTAGTGATGTGTGTAATAGATGGGAACTTTCTTTTTGCATTTTGTAGATCTGCTGTCCGAGGAAGTCAGAGTGTTTACGTATTGTCTCATTCATCCCAACGGCATCCCCATGATGTATAGAAGGAGCAGAGGGTGTCCCCGTTACAGAGATTGGAAAACTGAGTGGTGACATGCCTTAATTAAATTAATGAACCTAGTTTAGATATCTGTCTTTTTCTTGTTAAATGTAGAGACAAAGTATTAAATGGACCAACGAGTCTGAGCTATCTTTGTATCCTAAGGGTGGTCTCTCCAGGTCAATAGTCCTGAAATTAAGTGGACGGTTGCTTATTTAATTTATGATATAATACATTAGAAATATATTAGGGTATATTACATGACAGATTTCACGGTTGTCCAATTCAGTAGATATATATCAGCCATTTTGGATATTCCTAGGTAATAAAAACAGCAGAAACTTTTCTGTTGAATTCTACTCAGTTTGTAAGGATGTTTCAAAAATGGTATATTCTGAACACACATTTTTATAAGCCTTTACTTTGAGGGTTACCTGTTATGGTTCTATTTACTTAGGCTGAACAGTCCCAGGGTGGTGGCCGCCTCCCAGCTAGTAAGGAAGATGATGACTTAAATGGTGATGATTGCATTTGCTATGCAGACGACTTCAGAGCCAGTTCATGTGCTTAGAGATAGGTTCAACAAACGTAGTTTCTTTGTTCCCAATGGCTTAAAATCTTGATTCTGCTATGTCCCCTCTTTGGCAGAATGAGGTAGAGAGCTGTGCAGTGATTAGACAGGAACCCCGAAACCAAAGACTCTTAAAAGCTGAAGAGAAATCAGACTTTGAAGAACTGTGGCGTCCAAGCATGCTGTAAGTGCAGTGGGCAGCAGATGTCCCCTGGGCGTCTCCAGTAGACGTCCACAAATGCTCCAGACTTCACACATCCCGGTGGACTCACACCCTCCCCCGCCCACGGCTGTCCGTCTTCCTGTCCTTCTTCACGATGGTTAAGCCCTGCCTTCCACCCAGGCTCCCAGCCTAAGCTCTTCCTGCCCACTCCTCTCCCTCATCCCCAGATAGCCACCACATTCTTAGTGTGCCTTTTAAAAATCTCTCCTGAATTCGACCCTTCTTTTCTCTCCTTGGAGACACTGTCTCAGTCTGAGCTTTGGTTATCTCTTGCCTGGACCCCTACAGCCGCCTCTTCCCTGGGTTCCATCCTTCCCCCTCTCCAGTGTGTCTTTTCTGTTTTTGCCAGCAGTTATCATCTCTCTCTTCCCTGGTGGCTCAGAGGTTAAAGCGTCTGCCTCCAATGCAGGAGACCCGGGTTCGATCCCTGGGTCAGGAAGATCCCCTGGAGAAGGAAATGGCAATCCACTCCAGTATTCTTGCCTGGAGAATCCCATGGACGGAGAAGCCTAGTAGGTTACAGTCCACGGGGTCGCAAAGAGTCGGACACGACTAAGCGACTTCACCTTATCATCTCTCTGAAGAGTGAACTTTGTGAGGTGCCCCCCTCCTCACAGCCCTCAGTCCTTGTTGCTTCAGGGCAGCGCCCAGACTGGAGCGTGGCAGAGGCCCTCCCTTCTGGCCTCCGCTCTCCCTTTCCCCCGCTCCTACCCGTGCACCGCGCCCCTGCCCCTCTGACTTTCCCTGCGTCAACGAGCGCTCTGTGCCCCGTGTGGCACCACCTCCTCTGTCCAAGATGCCATCTTTCTTTACCAAACTCCTCGTGCTCTAAGACCCAGCTCAGTTGTCACCTCCTCCCTGTAGCCTCTTCTGCTCTCCCGGGCTCAGTCAGTTGTTTCTTTCTCTTTTTTCCCCAGAGACTTTTACTCATATCTCTGTTGTAGCTCTCAGTTTGTATTCTAGTAACCTGGTTACATAACTGGCTTTCTAATGATACTGCGAGTTCTTAGAGGACAGAGATGATGACCTGCCCATCTTCATGTCCCCTTACCTCCTGCTGTCCCTGGCACATAGTAGGCGCTCAATACATGTTTGTTGAATTAAAAATGGCAGTTGTAAAAATCCTGAAAGATCAAGACTATGTCACAGCAGGTAGCATAATTAAGAGTGGTCTTTAACATTTCTTCAGTGTTAAAAAATTATCCTTTTTCATCTGTCTCCCAAACAGTAGCTATTCAGTGAGATTCCTTGATGAGGAGGTTTTGTCCCCCGTATTGCCTTTGAAGAGTTTCAAAGCCAGCCTCTCTTGGCCTGCTGGCTTCCCCTGAGAAAATCAAGAAGCAGGGGATCAGTGACTTTCTGAAAAGACTCAATATTGTGTAACTTTTGCAAAACTATTTTGTGTGTCTACCAGGGCATTAAATATTTATTGAGTGCCTACCATGTGCAAGGCATTTGATATCTCTAATGATTTTCTGCTATGAACTATCTAATCGAGTTGAAATGATCTATGCCAGAGTTTTCCAAGTTTTTTCTCCATTAAAGTTCTTAGAAGTTGTGATATTTTATAGCCATTAAGTAAGATATGTCTTTTCCTTGAGAAATGTGTGAAATATCTGTGTAATTTTTTATTACAATAAATAACATCATAACGAAAAGAACATTGAATACCTAGTGTAAGCCTGGGATGTTTACTCTGAAACAGTGGCTTGTTTTATCACCGGTTTCCACAGACAGTCCCTTTGCAGCCAGGGCTCCCCCCAAGAGCATAGTATGTGCAGTTCTGGAATCTTAGTGCCTCCTGGAGCTGTGCTGGCAGGAGCCAGGCACCACCACCCCCAACTTGAAGGTTTCTCTTTTATTTTTATGCTTTCTTTTCCCTTGTAGATCATGGGAATCCTTTAGTACCTATCCTAGGAGCCTTTTTTCTTGTTTTATCAATAATTTCATATTGGGCTTGCTTTTTTGTCTCTCTCGTTGGTTTAATTTCAAACGCTGCCAGTTGTGATTATTTTAGATTATTTCATGCAGCTGTTAGGCTTACTTTTGTTCCATAGAGTTTTTATTAAGTAGATGATATTGAAATGAAGGTGTTTTTGATAGTCCATAGAGTCATAGTTCCATAGAGTTTTTATTAAGTAGATGATATTGAAATGAAGGTGTTTTTGAATAAAAACAGAAGCTGTTTTCCCATTTTGAAAGGAGAAACTTAAGGCTCTGTTGTTGTTCATAGTAGTGTCTTTGTTTACTATTGAAATTAAATCCCCATAGTTTATTGTAGTTTCTACCTCCCTTTAAGTCCTCCTATTTTGAAAAAATCACTCAGGGACCATGTGTTTTATATATACTGTATTAGTCCTTTAGTAATTTGAGAGAAACTCAATTTTAACAGTTAAGCAAATGAAATAATTTTCTGTGTTCTTTTTATAGGAAGCTATTGAATCCTTCAAAGAAGCTCTGAAGCAGAAAGTTGATTTTATTGATGCATATAAAAGCCTGGGACAGGCCTACAGGTGAGTAAAGCACCAATACTTGGGGTAGGGAGGGAGGGTGTATAGTGGGATGGCCTCTCGTAATAGGGATCTGGCTTTTAAAAATGCGTTTCTTAGCTGAAAGAGATGGTCGTTTTAAATCACATAGGTGTTTACATACTTGTTGAGATCTTCTCTGGGCATAGAAAAAACCATGAGTAAGAGGATACCATAATACATGTTACTGTGCCCTAAAATAACCTTGGTCTGTATGTATTGGCTGAGAAAACATTAGTCCTTCAAATGTAGGTGCTTTGAATAGTGGCATTCTAAGGTGTTGAGTTATGGATGATACTGCCCTTTTTAGGCAGTAACTAAGGTTAATACCCACATCACAAGGATCTGTTTAAAGGAGAAGGCAATGACATCCTACTCCAGTACTCTTGCCCGGAAAATCCCATGGGCAGAGGAGCCTGGTGGACTGCAGTCCATGGCGTCATGAAGAGTCAGACACGACTGAGCAACTTCACTTTCATTTTTCACTTTCATGCATTGGAGAAGGAAATGGCAACCCACTCCAGTGTTCTTGCCTGGAGAATCCCAGGGACGGGGAGCCTGGTGGGCTGCTGTCTGTGGGGTCACACAGAGTCGAACACGACTGAAGCGACTCAGCAGCAGCAGCAAGGTGTTGAGTTATGGATGATACTGCCCTTTTTAGGCAGTAACTAAGGTTAATACCCATATCACAAGGATCTGTTTAAAGATCCTAGAATTGTGAGATGGAAATGTTACAAGTATGTTGCATCTCTATCAGGAACAAGCAGCAATGCTTGGCTTCCTTACTACATGCATTACTCTGACCATCAAAGCTATTCTGACTTTTGGTTTAAAAATTTTTTTTAGCATTCTGACCTGTATAAAGGTACTATAAATGTTAGGAAAGAGAAAGATAGTGACAGAAATCTCCTGTGAAACTGTTAGATGCCTTACTCAAAAAAGATTTAATTCAAGAGCTTATTAATCTGACTCCATAGTTAGAAAAAGTCTTTTATACTGACTTGGAGGAAGTGTGTTTGGATTCATTGTAGGTTTAAGGGATGGTATTTATCTGTCCTGTCCCATGGAATTGTTGGGAATATAAGTTGAAAACAGATCTGGAAACACTTAGCAAATAGTAAAGTGCTGTATAAATGTAAGTGGGCGTTATATATATATTTTATGTATTTATTGTTTATATAAAATTGATGTGGGATATTTTAAAGCTTCTATTATTTGCAAAATTTTTAATATACAAAATAAGGCAAGGCTGGTCAGTAATAACCATTTTCATTCTGAAATGACCACAATTCTAAAATATACTTCTTATTTCAAGATTTGATTAGATAATGATTTATTAGATTTTAACTGAAGTAACAAACAGGAAAAATAAATTTTAAACCTATGAATTTGGTAAAATAAAAAAGCAAACACCCACATTAAAGTATCTTATTTATAGATAGGATCATAATTCTGAGGGTAACTTAATTCTGTATGTTGACTAAAACACCTGTATTATGTTCATCACTGTTGTTAAATACCTAGGGAACTGGGCAATTTTGAAGCAGCCACTGAGAGCTTTCAGAAGGCTCTGTTGCTCAACCAAAATCACGTGCAGACCCTCCAGCTCCGCGGAATGATGCTTTATCACCATGGCAGCTTACATGAAGCCCTTAAGAACTTCAAGGTAGGCATCCGTAAGAGAGAATCACTGAAACTGCAGTTTTGTATTATTCTTCTAGAAAGTTTCGTGAAATGAATGGAGTCAGTGGGGGCGGGCAAGAATAGTGCTTAGACTTCAACAAAAAGAAAGAGGGAAGAACTCTTGCCTGGACCAACAGACTGATTTATAGAGTATGTATTTGGTCTGATTTAACCTGGAGGGAAAACTTCCCTAATTCCAGTTTATAATTCCAGATTAAAGAGTAAAACACTTTTAAGGTTCCTGAACTGTATGGATTCTAATACAGCCTTTTTTCCTTCAATGCCTCAGCGATGTCTGCAGCTAGAGCCATATAACGAGGTGTGCCAGTACATGAAAGGACTCAGCCACGTGGCAATGGGACAGTTTTATGAAGGGATAAAAGCGCAGACTAAAGTTATGCTGAATGACCCTCTCCCAGGCCAAAAGGCCAGCCCAGAGTACCTTAAAGTCAAGTATCTCCGAGGTAAGTCCAACAGCTGCAGAATCATTGACTCTATGAGTGCTTAGAGCTGCAGGTATCATACTGCTTGTCTCTGATGTTACCTGTTAGGCAGTTGAGTCTCAGGGAAGCTGGGTGACTTGCCCCCAGCCACCCTCTGGTTAGCGGTGGTTATCTGGACTAGAGAGAGGCCATATTTCCTAAAGGCCAGTCTTGGTTTGTTTTTTTGGGTTTTTTTGCCTCTTCCTCACATTTTTTCTTTCTAAAATTAAAAAATTTTACTTATGCAGAAACAATGTATTTTGAACTAAATATGACAGTCATCTGGGTATCCTTGTCTTGTCACATCTCATCCAAAAATATAAGAATGACAAGAGAGTAATCTTATGTTTTCACTGTTAAATAAGAACTTAGTATCTTTGATCTGTCAACTCCTTCATATCAGAATTCTCACATATTTTGGAGAATTTAAGTTGAGATGAAAAAGAAAGCAAATCTTTGAGTTATCCTTTTATTAGTCAGTCTTAGCCTTTTTCTGCTATACATAGACATTTTTATTTTTCATATAAAGCCCAGATATTTACTTTTATTTTTTGTCTTTCCTTTTTAATTAACCCTCTATTATAGTACTGTCCAAGTGAAAAAATTGTAAACTATGTATGTAATTTTAAATTTCTGGTAGCCATGTTAAAAAAGTAAAAACAAACAGGTTTGAATGCAGTATATATTATAGTTCATCTCAATTTGGATGCTAAATTTTCATTGGAAATACTTGGTCTGAATTTATATTTAATAAAATTTAAAATTAGAAAAATAGACTGATAATATGCAAGTTATTCCAGATATACTGCGGTTTTCTAATAATTGAATAAAACATCAGTTTTAAGTTTAAATTTCTAATTAAGTAAAATTTAAAGTTCAGTTCCACAGCCACATCTCAAGTTCTCAATAGCCAGCTACTAGGGACTACCTTTTGGACAGCACAGCTCTTTACTCTGAGTTGTAATTCCCTCTTTTTTCTTGGTTTAGGAGAACTTGGACTTGTGAGCTATAGACTGAAGATGGGGCGCTCCCTATCCTGGTTCTTTCTACACTGCTTCCCTAGAGATAAGCAGCAGTTGGTCAGTCAGCTGATGAAATTACATACATAGTCAGTACATCTATCAGTTGACAAGGAACCAGGCTCTGTCTAACACTGAACTTCCATTCCCAGACTCTGGAATTGAATAGTGAGATCTTTCGTATTGCTTATGGAAAGGTGGTTAAAATTTAGGCAAGGTGGACCCAGATGGACTGGTTTGTATTTGCCCCTGGTAATAAGTCAGCGGCAGGCTACCTCCATTATCATATAATAGTGAAATGCTAAAATTTGGAGTTTCCACTTAGAATTCTTGTAATTAACTAACAGTTTGTTATGAAATATTTGTACTTTGTATGCTGCTGCTAAGTCACTTCAGTCATGTCCGACTCTGTGCGACCCCATAGACGGCAGCCCACCAGGCTTCCCCGTCCCTGGGATTCTTCAGGCAAGAACACTGGAGTGGGTTGCTATTTCCTTCTCCAATGCATGAAAGTGAAAAGTGAAAGTGAAGTCGCTCAGTCATGTCCGACTCTAGCGACCCCATGGACTGCAGCCTACCAGGCTCCTCCGTCCATGGGATTTTCCGGGCAAAAGTACTGGAGTGGGGTGCCATTGCCTTCTCCGTACTTTGTATAGATTGGCTATAAAAAAAGTATAATTAGCTGTAAAAACTGTTTCAGCATATTTGGGTGTGTCAGATCTCGTTTCCTATTTGCAGAGTATTCTCGATATCTCCATGCACATCTTGATACTCCCCTAACGGAATATAACATTGACGTGGATCTGCCTGGAAGCTTTAAAGACCACTGGGCTAAGAATCTGCCTTTCCTCATAGAAGACTATGAAGAGCAGCCAGGGCTGCAACCCCACATAAAGTGAGTTATTTAAATGAAGACTTTTTTTCTTTTTTAACACCAAGCTGTTAAGTTCATGATAATATCTCTTGCCTGATAATAGCTTTCTATCCATGTTTCTGATGAATTTATTTTTGAATTTGATATGCTTGGAAATACTTCTTTCAGTTTACCTTTGGATATATGATTTCCTTTTTAAAAAAATTTTTAACTGGAAGATAATTGCTTTATAATGTTGTATTGATTTCTGCTCTACAACAATGTGAATCAGCAGATATATACATATATCCCCTCCCTTTTGAGCCTCCCTTCCACCCCCTATCCCACCCTTCTAGGTCATCACAGAGCACCAAGATGAGCTCCCTATGCTATAATAGCAACTTCCCACTAGCTATCTGCTTTACACATTATAATGTATATAATCTCAATTCATCCCACCCTCTTCTCCCCACCCCACTGTGTCCATAAGTCCTTTCTATATGTCTGTGTCTCTGTTCCTGCCCTAAAGATATGATTTCTTTTAGCCCAGCATTCCATGGTGATTTAGGGTACTTTCAGACTTCAAATGTACTTACAATTCTTGGTAGCCTTTGATATGCATTATTTTTTTTTACTGTATCACTTTAAAACAAATTTCTTAACATATTAAAAGTTTGAAATTAGAGTGCTGGGCAATACTGCTGCAGTATGGCAGAATAGATCTGCTAAAAGGCTATCTCATTATAGAACAATTAGATTTAGAATCGGAGAAGGCAATGGCACCCCACTCCAGTACTCTTGCCTGAAAAATCCCACGGACGGAGGAGCCTGGAGGGCTGCAGTCCGTGGGGTCGCTGAGGGTCGGACACCACTGAGCGACTTCACTTTCACTTTTCACTTTCATGCACTGGAGAAGGAAATGGCAACCCACTCCAGTGTTCTTGCCTGGAGAATCCCAGGGACGGGGGAGCCTGGTGGGCTGCCGTCTGTGGGGTCACACAGAGTTGGACACAACTGAAGTGACTTAGCAGTAGCAGCAGTAGATTTAGAATAGAAATTAATTCCTGGGAGTCTAGCTGCCTTAAAAATTAGGAAAAATCTGTAAAGATCAGCCCCTTAATGCTTAAAAAAAAGAAAGAGAAGATACTTGGCCAGAATGATGGGTGATAAACACATATTAAAGGAAAAAGATATGCTATCCAGTGGAGTGCCTTGAAGCATAAGCAGGATGGGTTTGCTGACCTTCCAGGGGCTAAGGTGATCCAGTGTTGGAGGCATTCCCAGGATCTCAATGGAAGCAGATACAAATCCTTCCTGGGAAGAAATTGGTGCCAATTTGTGCCCTCAAGTATCCCCACAGCTTAAGATCATTAGCATGAGAATCAAAACCAAGATGACCAAAGCCATTTGTGAGAATCAACAGAAACAACAAACAATAGACTTGAACCCTTATGGACTTCACATATTGAAATTGTTGAATACAGACTCTACAATAACTCCAGATGAAGTGCTTAAAGAAGTTATGAAATCATAAACATGAGCAAGAAACATGAGAATATAAAAGACCAGATTAAAAAAATAATTAGATGCTCTAGGAATAGAAAGTACAGTCATTGAAATGTAGAATTCAGTATACAGACTAAAAAGCAGATTAGCTATAGCTGAGAAGAAATTGCAGGATTGGAAGATAGAGCGTTAGGAAGTATCCAGAGTGGGGCACAGAGTTGAGTTGGAAAACTCGAAAGAGAGAAGATGTGTAAAATGTAAGAAGAGCTAACATGTGTCTAATTGAAACTTCAGAAGGAGAAAATAGAGGAGAGGCAATGTTTGAAGAAATAATAGCCAAGAATTTTTCAGGACAAAGGAAACTCATTAGTAAATCTATAGGTTTTTTTTAAAGCGTGGGGTGAATACAAAGAAATCCATTCAAATATACCCTAAGTAACTGGATAACACCTAGGTTAAAGAGAAAAATCTTAAAAATACGGAAGTCATATCACCTAGGGTCAATTATTAGATTGTAAACCTTTCAACATCAACAGTTTATACAAGTTAAAAAGTAAAAGTCAAACAACCCATTACAATTTTAAAAAGTGCAAAAGATATGAACAGGTAGGAGGGAGTCAAGATGGTGGAATAGAAGGGCATGAGATTTGTCGCTCCTGACAAGTGCGTCAAGAATACATCTACAAATGGAACAGTTCTCACAGAGCACCTGCTGAATGTTAGTGGAAGACTTTGGACACCTAAAAGAACAGGAAAAATGCCTTTACAACCAAGTTGGATGAAAGAACAAAGAAAAAAAAAGAGGAATCAAAAAAAGGACTGGCAACCCTCGTGGGAAGCTGAAGGTGAGAGGAAGTCCCCACACTCAAACAAATTCCCTCATGGTGGGGAAATCAGCTGGGAATAGGAGACCTTTAGGGGATCAAAGGAGAACACAACGGATGGTCTGTCGAAGGTAGGACAAAGTAAGAACTGTGTGCATGGTCTGTGCTACAGCTCTGCACATCCCAGCCTGAGTTGTGAGTCATGCGTGCTGGAAAGTGGGGTTTGGAATGCAGACCCAGGGAGAGGACGGCTTTTGTCTTTGAAAAGACAGCCTGTAGGGAAAGGAGTAACGGGCTCCAAAACTGGGAAAGTTTGTGGAAAATGTCCAAGACACCATAGAAGTAAGGCTTCATTGTTGAGTGGCATGCAGGGGGCAAGGCTGCCATTACAACCCCCTTCCATACCTGCTGGCTTATGCTTCCACGGGCACTGGAAGGGGCAGCCATCTGAGCAGGCTTGCCCACCCTTTAAGCCAAGGCCTCCTCTGCCCAGGTAGGCTCTGGGGTCTGAAGCAGGGCCCTTGTCAAAGCCTCCTTGGGTGCTCCTGCCTGAGACAAAAATCCACCAATGCTGGCAGAGGCTAAGTGCTAAAGCATTGAGTTAGAGCAGTTCTGGGGAAAGGAATACTATTGCTTGAGCAGATACAACAGGGGAGAAGTGGGCCTGCCACATCCCCCCACTTGCCAGCCCCTGCCTCCACCAGCACTGGGAGAGACCCCCACCAGAGTGACTGCACCCTAGTCTGTTGCAACTGCCTTCTGGTCCCTACCACTGCAGGCAACTCATGCACACCCTAGTGGTAGATGCTGTACTCCTTACCAGCCTGAGGGAGTGTCCCAATCAGCCACTGTTTTCATTCCTTCTCACCTAGGCGGGAAACAGATGCGAGAGGGTGGTGCACGTTCAGAGTTGGGGCCAAAACCAAAACTGAGCCCCAGGGGCGGGGCAACTAAGGGAAAGGTTGGTCCCTACCACTGCAGGCAACTCATGCACACCCTAGTGGTAGATGCTGTACTCCTTACCAGCCTGAGGGAGTGTCCCAGTCAGCCTCTGTTTGATTCCTTCTCACCTAGGCGGGAAACAGATGCGAGAGGGTGGTGCTCGTTCAGAGTTGGGGCCAAAACCAAAACTGAGCCCCAGGGGCGGGGCAACTAAGGGAAAGGAACAGAAATCTCCCTCTGCAGATGCCCAAGTCACAGATGAAATTCCTGAGATCAGCTAGGTAAATCCTGTGTCTGGGGAGCACCTGAGTAGACAACTATTCCCACAGATGAGGTCAGTCAGCAGTGGACTTTGAGGCTAAGTACATGTGGGAGTCAGGCCAGGTCAGAGTCTGAGCTAGCCCCCCAGTACCCACAGCAGGTCCAGAGACCTACCTAGAGGTATTGGAGGGCCTCCTGGGGAGACAGGGACTGGGTCTGGCCCACTGTGAGAGTAAGGATACTGTCAGAGGAGGCTCCAGGAAAATATTCTTATTACTATTATTCTTTGTTTGTTTGTTTCATTTTGTTCAGTTGTTGGTGGTAGTGTTTTATTTTTATTTACCATTTTTCTAATATATACATTTATTTTCCATTTTTACTTTTTTGATATTTTGTGTGTTTTTTTCTTTTTGTTCTTTGGTTCTTTGTTAATCCCTTTATTTTTTTTTTCCTCTTTCTTTTTGACTGTTTTTATGGGTTTCTTTTATGTTATCTTTACTTTTTGTTTATTTCCTTTCTGTATTTGTTTTCTTTTTCTGTTTTTATTAATTTAGTCCTTACTGATTGTTCTCATTTTGTAATTCTTTGTTCTTTTTCTCCCTTTTATTCTTTGCTGTCTGTTTCTTTGTTTCTGTTTGGTTTTGTTGTTATCATTTGTCTTGGATTTGTTGTGTCTGTTTAATTGTTTTCTTCTGTATTTGTGTTGCTGGTACTGTGTTTGGTTTGGTTTCTGCTATTTGTCTTGGGTTTTATTTGTTCTCTTCTTTTTTCTTTCTATTTTCTCTGGCTGCAGTGCATGGCTTGCAGCCTCTTGGTCCACTGGTCAGGGTTCAAGCTTAGGCCTCCAGAGTGAGAGTGCTGAGTCCTGGACGCTGGCCCGCCAGAGAAGTCCTGACCCCAGGGAATAGTAATTGGCATGTGCTCTCCAGGAGGTGTCCATCTCAATGCCAAGACTTGTCTTCACCCTGCGGCCTTCAGGCTCCAATGCTGGACATGCCAAACAACTGGCAAGACAGGAACACAGCTCCACTGTCAGCAGACAGGCTGCCTAA
This sequence comes from Cephalophus harveyi, assembly GCA_006410635.1. Taxonomy (NCBI): domain Eukaryota; kingdom Metazoa; phylum Chordata; class Mammalia; order Artiodactyla; family Bovidae; genus Cephalophus; species Cephalophus harveyi. Next base: position 115,760 of record SJYT01028459.1, on the reverse strand, counting down.
GCTGTACTAAGCTCACAGACACTCCAAAACACACCGTCGGACTTGGCCCTGCCCATCGGGGGAAAGAACTCAATTCTACCCACCAGAGCACAGGCTTCAGTCCCTCCCACCAGGAGGCCTGCACAAGCCCCTGGAGCAGCCTCACTCATCAGGGGGCAGACAGCAGAAGCAGAAGGAACAACCACCTTGCACAGCAGGGTAGACAAAATAAAATGGCAGAGAAATATGTTGCAGACAAAGGGGCAAGGTAAAATCCCAACAGACCAAATAAATAGGAAGAGGAAATAGACAACTTACCTGGAAAAGAATTCAGTGTAATGATAGTACAGATGATTCAAGATCTTGGAAATAGAGTGGAAGCACTAATCGATAAGATACAAGATATGTTTAATGACAATCTATGAGAAATAAAGAATAGTCAGTGATGAACAACACAATAACTAAAATGAAGAGTACAGGAGAAGGAAACAATAGCAGACTACCTGAGGCAGAAGAATGGATAAGTAAGTTGGAAGATAGAGTGGTAGAAATGACTGCCAGGGAGAAGAATAAAGAGAAAAGAATGAAAAGAAATAGAAACAGTCTCACAGACCTCTGGGACAACTTAAACACAATAACATTTGAGTTACAAGGGTCCCAGAAGAAGAGAAAGGGAAAGGGCCTGAGAAAAGATTTGAAGAGACCATGGACAAAAGCTTCCCTAACATGGGAAAGGAAATAGTCACCCAAGTCCAGGAAGTACACATATAGCATACAAACTAACAAAAATTAAATACAAAGAAAAAATATTAAAAACAGGAAGAGAAAGGCAAAAAATAACATACAAGGGAATCCCCATAAGGTTATCAGCTGATTTTTCAGCAGAAACTCTGCAGGCCAGATAGGAGTGGCAGAATATATTTAAAGTAATGAAAAAATAAAATACGCAATCGAGATTACTGTACCTAGTAAGGATCTCATTCAGATTTGACAGAGAAGTCAAATTTTTACAGATTAGCCAATGCTAAGAGAATTCAGCTCCGCCAGACCAACTTTACAACAAATGCTAAAGGAACTTTTCTAGGTGGGAAATGCAAGAATAGAAAACCTACAAAAACAAACCCAAAACATGAAGAAAATGTTAAAAGGGACATATATATCAATGAATACCTTAAATGAGAATGGATTAAATGCTCCAACCAAAAGACACAGACTGGCTGAAGGGATACAAAAACAAGACCTGCATGTATGCACTCTATAAGAGACTCACTTCAGACCTAGGGCACATACAGACTGAAAGTAAGGGGATGGAAAAAGATACTCTATGAAAATAGAAATCAAAAGAAAACTAGAGTAGCAATACTTATATCAGACAAAATAGTCTTTAAAATGAAGCCTACTGCAAGAGACAAAGAAGGACACTGAGCAATGATCAAGGGATCAATCCAAGAAGATGTAACAATTGGAAATATTTTTGCACCCAACATAGGAGCACCTCAATATATAAGGCAAATACTAACAGCCATAAAAGGGGAAATCTACCCGATAATAGTGGGGCAATTTAATACTCCACTTATACCAATGGAAAGATCATCCAGATAGAAAATGAATAAGGAAACACAAGCATTAAATGACACATTAGACCAGATAGACTTGATATTTATTGGATATTCCCTCTGAAAGCAGCATACGCTGTCTTCTCAAGTGCACATGAAACATTCTACAGGATAGATCACATCTGGAGTGACACACCAAGCCTCAGTAAATTTAAGAAGATTGACATCATATCAAGCATCTTTTCCAACCATGACACTATGAGATTAGAAATTAATTACAGGAAAAAACTGTAAAAAACACAAACACATGGGAGCTAAACAGTAGCTTCCTACTAAATAACCAAGAGATCACTGAGACATCAAAGAGGACATTAAAAAAATACCTGGAAGCAAATGACGATGGAAACACAGCTGCCCCAAACGTATGGGATATGGCAAAAGCAGTTCTAAGGGGGAAGTTTATAGCAATACTATTCTACCTCATGAAAGAAAAATCTCAAATAAACTACCTGACCTTACATCTAAAACAACTAGAGAAAGAAGAAGAAATAAAACCCAAGGATAGTAGAAGTAAAGAAATCATAAAAATCAGAGCAGAAATAAATGAAATAGAAATGAAAAAAATAGCAAAGATCAATAAAACTAAGAGCTGGTGGTTCTTTGAGAAGAAAAACAAAATTGTTAAACTTTTAGCCAGACTCATCAAGAAAAGGAGAGGACTCACATCAATAAAATTAGAAACGAAAGAGGAGAACTTAAAACTGACATCACAGATATACAAAGGATTAAAGGAACGACTATAGGCAACTGTATGCCAATAAAATGGACAGCCTGGGGGAGAAATGGACAAATTCTTGGCAACCTCTCAGACTGAGCCAGGAAGAAATCAGAAAATTATAAACAGGCCAATCACAAGTAATGAAATTAAAACTGTGATTAAAAGCCTTTCAACAAACAAAATCCAGGACCACATGGCTTTACTGGCAAATTCTATCAAACATTAAGAGAAGAGCTAACACCTATCCTTACTCTTCAAAGGAATTGCAGAGAGAGGAACATTCCCCTACTCATTCTACAAGGCCACTATCACACTGATACCAAAACCAGACAAAGATGTCACACACAAAAAGAATGTTACATGTCAGTATCACTGATGAACATAGATGCAGAAATCCTCAACAAAATACCAGCAAGCCAAATCCAGTGACACATTAAAATGATCATACACCATGATCAAGTGGGATTTATCCTAGGGATGTAAATCAATGTGAGACACCAAATTGAAGAATAAAAGCCATATGATTATCCCAATAGATACAGAAAAAGCTTTCGACAAAATTCAGTAGTCATTTATGATAAAAAAAGAAAAACCTGTCTAGAAAGTGGGCATAGAGGGCACCTACCTCAACATAATAAAGGCCATATATGACAAACCCAGGGCAAGCATTATTCTCCATGGTGAAAAGCGGAAAGCATTTCCTATCAGATCAGGAACAAGACAAGGGTGTCCACTCTTGCCTCTGTTTTTCAACATAGTTTTGAAAGTCCTAGCCATGACAGTGAGAGAAGAAAAATTAAAGAGGTCCAAATTGAAAAAGAAGTAAAACTGCCACTGTTTGAGGTGACATGATAGTATACATAGAAAAACCTAAAGAAGCCACTGGAAAACTACCAGAGCTCATCAGTGAATCTAGAAAAGTGACAGGATACAAAATTGATGCACAGAAATCTCTTGAATTTCCTGTACACTAGCAATGAGAGATCAGAAATTATGGAAACAATCCCATTTACCATTGCAACTAAAAGGATAAAATACCTAGGAATAAATCTACCTAAGGAGGCAAAAGATCTAGACGTAGAAAGTTATAAGATATTGATGAAAGAAATCAAAGATGATATGGAGAGATATACTATGTTCTTGGATTGGAAGAATCAGTATTGTGAAAATGACTGTACTGCTCAAAGCAATCTCTATCACATTACCAATGCCATCTTTCACAGAACTAGGAAAAAATTTGCAATTTGTATGGAAATACAAAAGATCCCAAATAGCCAAAGCAGTCTTGAGAACGAAGAATGGAGCTGGAGGAATCAACCTTCCTGACTTCAGACTATAGTATAGTAATCAAGACAGTATGGTACTGGCCCCAAAACAGAAATATAGATTCAGTGGAACAGAACTGAAGGCCCAGAGATAAACCCATGCACTATGGGCAACTTATCTTTGACAAAGGAGGCAAGGATATACAATGGAGAAAAGACAGCCTCTTCGATAAGTCATACTAGGAAAACTGGACAGCTACATGTAAAAGAATGTAATTAGAACACTCACTAACATCATATACAAAAATAAACTCAAGATGGATTGAAGACCTAACTGGAAGGCCAGACACTATAAAACTTTTAGAGGAAAGCATAAGCAGAAAAAGCTCCTTGACATAAGTTGCAGCAAGATCTTTTTTGATCCACCTCCTATAGTAATAAGAATAAAAACAAAAATAAGCAAGTGGGACCTAATTAAACTTAAAAACTTTTGCACAGCAAAGAAAACCATAAACGAGATGAAAAGACAACCCTCAGAATGGGAGAAAATATTTGCAAGTGAAACAACTGACAAGGGATTAATCTGAAAAGATACAGACAACTCATGCAGCTAAATATCAAAACAACAAACACCCCAATAAAAAAAATGGGTGGAAGACCTAAATAGACATTTCTCCAAAGAAGACATAGAGATGGCCAACAAATACATGTAAGGATGTTCAGCATCACTTATTATTCAGTTCAGTTCAGTCTCTCAGTCATGTCCGACTCTTTGCGACCCCATGAACCGTAGCACACCAGGCCTCCCTGTCCATCACCAACTCCCAGAGTTTACTCAAACTCATGTCCATCAAGTCAGTGATGCCATCCAACCATCTCATCCTCTGTCATCCCCTTCTCCTCCTGCCCCCAATCCCTCCCAGCATCAGAGTCTTTTCCAATGAGTCAGGTCTTCACATGAGGTGGCCAAAGTACTGGAGTTTCAGCTTTAGCATCATTCCTTCCAAAGAAATCCCAGGGCTGATCTCCTTCAGAATGGACTGGCTGGATCTCCTTGCAGTCCAAGGGACTCTCAAGAGTCTTCTCCAACACCACAGTTCAGAAACATCAATTCTTCGGCGCTCAGCTTTCTTCATAGTCCAACTCTCACATCCATACATGACTACTGGAAAAACCATAGCCTTGACTAGACCTTTATGTCTCTGCTTTTCAATATGCTATCTAGGTTGGTCATAACTTTCCTTCCAAGGAATAAGCGTCTTTTAATTTCATGGCTGCAATCACCACCTGCAGTGATTTTGGAGCCCCCAAAAATAAAATCTGACACTGTTTCCACTGTTTCCCCATCTATTTGCCATGAAGTGATGGGACCAGATGCCATGATCTTCGTTTTCTGAATGTTGAGCTTTAAGCCAACTTTTTCACTCTCCTCTTTCATTTTCATCAAGAGGCTCTTTAGTTCTCCCAAAAAAATAAAGTCTGGCACTGTTTCCACTGTTTCCCCATCTATTTCCCATGAAGTGATGGGACCAGATGCCATGATCTTCGTTTTCTGAATGTTGAGCTTTAAGCCAACTTTTTCGCTCTCCTCTTTCACTTTCATCAAGAGGCTTTTTAGCTCCTCTTCACTTTCTGCCATAAGGGTGGTGTCATCTGCATGTCTGAGGTTATTGATATTTAGAGAAATGCAAATCAAAATTATAATGAGATACCACCTCACACTGGTCAGAATGGCCATCATCAAAAAATCTACAAACAACAAATGCTAGAGAGGGCATGCACTGTTGGTGGGAATGTAGATTAATATAGCCACTACAGAAAACAGTATAGAGGTTCCTTAGAAAATTGAAAATAGAACTACCATATGAACCAGCAATCGCATTATTGTGTATATATCCAGAGAAAACCATATTTAAAAAGACACATGCACTCTGATGTTCACTATAGCACTAAATGTTCATCAAGAGAGGAATGGACGAAGATGTACATGTATACAATGGAATGTTACTAAGCCATAAAAGGAATGAAATTGATTCATTTGTAGAGACTCATACAGAGTGAAGTCAGAAAAACAAATATATATTAACACATAGAAAAATGTATAGATGGTCTTATTTGCAAAGCAGAAGTAGAGACACAGACGTCGAGTATGGATACCGAGGGGAAAGGAGGGTGGGATGAATTGGGAAATTGGGATTGACACACGTATACTATTGATACCATGTATAAAATAGTTAGCTAATGAGAACTTACCGTATACCACAGGGAACTCCACTTAATTAGTGCTCTGTGGTGACCTGAATGGGAAGGAAATCCAAAAAAGAGGGGCTAAATGTCGAGAAGTTATGTCCAACCTAGATAGCATTTTCAAAAGCAGAGACATTACTTTGCCGACTAAGGTCCGTCTAGTCAAGGCTATGGTTTTTCCTGTGGTCATGTATGGATGTGAGAGTTGGACTGTGAAGAAGGCTGATCGCCGAAGAATTGATGCTTTTGAAGTGTGGTGTTGGAGAAGACTCTTGAGAGTCCCTTGGACTGCAAGGAGATCCAACCAGTCCATCCTGAAGGAGATCAACCCTGGGATTTCTTTGGAAGGAATGATGCTAAAGCTGAAACTCCAGTACTTTGGCCACCTCATGCGAAGAGTTGACTCATTGGAAAAGACTCTGATGCTGGGAGGGATTGGGGGCAGGAGAAGAAGGGGACGACCGAGGATGAGATGGCTGGATGGCATCACTGACTCGATGGATGTGAGTCTGAGTGAACTCCGAGAGATGGTGATGAACAGGGAGGCTTGGCGTGCTGCGATTCATGGGGTCGCAAAGAGTCGGACACGACTGAGCGACTGAACTGAACTGAACTGAAATGTGTACATATAGCTGATTCACTTTGCTGTACGGTAGAAACTAACACATTGTAAAACAACTAATAAATCCAATAAAATTAAAAATTTTTAAAAAGGACATGAATAGGTATAATCTTACCAAGGGGAAAACATGAATGGCAAGCATAAGGCCCCATGAGATGTTTCACCCACTTAGGTAAACAAATGTTGCAAAGTTTGATAATAGTAATATTGACCAGAAGCAGGATCAAGGGGAAATTTTATATATTTGGCTATAGATTACTCCTTTCACTTTTCACTGTCATGTAAAATGGAACATTTGCATGTCCTGCTGTCTCTCTGTTCTGCTCCTGTGCATAAGGAGAGAAGGATATGTTTGCGCGCATAACTGCCTGGAGACCCGTTGAGAGCAGTATTTGTTCACAGTTGGAAACAAAATCATCCCAAATGTTTATGAGCAGGATAATGGGCACATGTGACACTGCCGCACAGTGTGGCATTCTACAGCGGCATAAACAAGTGACCCAAGTCAGAGTGTGGACTAATTTTGCAATATAATGTTGAGTAAGAACAGCAAGTTGGTACATTGCAATGTCACATTTTTTCCATAAAGCTCATAAGCAAAACTATAGATTAAAGATATACATATGTAACCTATTTTTTTTTTTAAGATAAAGGTAAGGAAATTGTGAACAGAAAATTCAAGGTAAGCTCTTGCTGAGGGGCAGGAGAATAGGATAGTAAAGTGACATACACATAGGTGGAGCATACAAATAAGTTTGTATGCTTTTGTAAGTTTCAATAATCAAGATAATAAAAACAAAATAGATTGCTCAAAGGGCTATATATGTTCTCCAGCACCCGCTTTTAGAGAAATATATGGTGCAGGAAAGCAGGGGTTATGAAAGCCAGTCACCAGGCTGGCCCCAGGCTGGTGTCTGGAAACGGGGATTTCACAATCTCCTCCCACCCGAAGTGCCCAGAGCTAAGAGTGGCTCCCCAGTGCCTGCGCCCTGTGTGTGAACAGTGTGGTTCACCCTGAACGTCTGCTCTCCTTTGGGGACTTAGGGTACCTGCCGGGCAGGTGTGTTCACATGATCGGTGCCCGGTACAAAGTATCTCATGAGCATTTCACTTGGGGAATTAGTGCCACCTGTCTCCCCAGAGTCTTGAAAGTGTGCCTGGTTTCGTCTAGACTTCATTCCCCTTGCTCCCTCTCCATGCCTTTTCCCTCTGACAGCTGTGTGTGTTCTCACAGCGCCCAGGAGTCCTAGTGAATTACTGAACCCAGGGGGGTCTTGGAGACCCCAACACAGCCTGTAACTTAGAATTGCAGGCTTTGTTAGAAAACTTTTAGCAGGCTGACAGTTAAACAATAGCAGCCACATACACACTCAAGTACACTTGGCATAATATAACCTGGAGCCCAAGTAGGGGATGGACTTAGTGTTGGGGTTGATTGGTTGCTTGTCAGAAGAGGCAGTCCATGCAGGTTATGTGTTCTGGAGCAGTTTACAAAGTAATTGATTGCAAACTAGTTACCAGCATTACTAACAAGCATGTGACAGTCATTGTACACACATTGTCATAAAGAGTCCTTTTAACTTGCTTCTAGTTGGGTACTGAGCACTGAAATAAAGATGACGTGGTCAGAATTTTCTCAACTATGGTTCCACTGAAGGAAATGACTGCTTTTCAAATGAAATTGGATAACCGCTGTCTGTTGTAAAAGTCTTTATCGTGTACGTAACATTTCTTCCAGAGATGTGTTACATCAGAATTTTGAGAGTTACAAGCCTGAGGTCCAGGAGTTGATTTGTGTGGCTGATCGTTTGGGATCCCTGATGCAATACGAAACACCTGGTTTCCTGCCAAACAAGAGAATACACAGAGGTATTTTAAAATGATCTGAAAATGGAGCAAGGATTGTTCAACTGTGTTGTACTTTTGAAAAGAATCATTTGTTGTGCTTACTCAAAATCTCCATGTGATATGAACAGAAATGAGTAGATTCATTCATACTGAATTCTGAGAGAAGAATACTTCTGGCTTTGGTTCTTACGCTGTTGCTTTGGTGTAGGTGTAGAATGTAGGTCATCAGTTATTGCTTTAAGTCAGACAGCTCATCCACCAGAGCCATCTCCCTCCTATAGGGTGAGGAGGGATTTGAACCTCAGTTCTGTCAGGATTGAGAGGAGACAAGTCTGCAGTTGTCTCCAGTTTCCTCAAATAGAGCTGAATTTTAGTCAGGCCGTCATGATGGTGATGTATCTCTGGTCTTGTTGAATTACCAATACTTGTGATTCTCTTTTAATATAATGATTCCTGAATTGTTCATTGAGTTGTTGGTGAAGATCATTCCCTCTAAAGGGTACTTACAAACTCTGTTTTCCCATATTTCCTTCTTTTAGCCATGGGTTTGGCAGCATTAGAAGTCATGCAAGCTGTACAGCGTACCTGGACGAATTCAAAGGTTCGAATGAATGGGAAAACACGGCTGATGCAGTGGAGAGACATGTTTGACATCGCAGTAAAATGGAGACGGTAACTGGCATTTAAATGAAAATAAACCAGAAGTCTAATCAATGTAATATAATGTTAAGTCTCCTCTAGTTAGCAGATTCTGAATGCCGTCTTATTAACTAATGTGTGTGCAGTCATGTCTGACTCTTTGTGACGCCCACGGACTGTAGCCTGCTAGATTGTTCTGTCCATGGGATTTTCCAGGCAAGAATACTAGAGTGGGTTGCCATTTCCTCCTCCTTTATTAACTAATAATAGATCTTATAAGTTATGTTTCCTGCTGTTATTCATTTTCATGAGAAAAACACTGCTCTCCTTTTAAACCTGCACTGACTTCTTACTTGGTCCAGTGGGAATATCTTTGGAATTTGCAGGTTTGTGTTCTATATTTTTAGATGTAATGGACTGAGACGTTTTCTCCCCACTTTCACAAAGACTTGTCCATGTTTTATTTTAATGCTTTTGAACAATTTCTAGGTTTTATAAGGTCTTCATTTTTAATAAGCTCTATTTTATAGGATTGCTGACCCAGACCAGCCAGTGCTGTGGTTGGATCAAATGCCAGCACGAAGTCTCAGCAGAGGTTTTAACAACCACATCAATTTAATCAGGTATGAACATTCTGTTTATCTTTCCTGTTTTCGTAGCAGTTTTTTTTTTTTAATTAATTACGTTAGTTTTGGCTGTGCTGGGTCTTCGTTGCTACATGTGACTTTCTCTAGTTGTGGTGCGCAGGCTTCTCATTGTAGTGAGAAGTGGCTTCTCTGGTTGCAGAGCACAGGCTCTAGGTGTGCGGACTTCAGTCATTGCAGCATGGGGGCTCAGTAGTTGTGGCTCTTGGACTTAGTTGCCCTGAGGCGTGTGGGATCTTCCCAGACCAGAGATCAAACCCCATCCCCGCATTGGCAGGCTGATTCTTAACAACTGGACCACTAGGGAAGTCCAAGGAGATTATCTTAAATAGTCAATTTACAGGGACTGCAAGCAACCCGTTTCTCTTTTCTTGGTGACTTTTGGACACAAATTAGCCCTGTATCTGTAGGGTCCTGCCTGCGTAACTTTGAGCTGGCCTGGGTGCAAAAAGAAATGTTGTACCCCTTTCCCAGTCTCTTTAATGCAGAGCTCAGTTGAAGGGTAGAATGCCAGATTTTTGCCTAGATGTCCATCTTTGAATGGTGCTAAATTATCATAGGAAGTACTTAGATGGATGACATTACGTTACCATTATATTATATATTTATAGTATTGTGGCTCAAAGAATTCTTGTAGTGAGGGAAAGGCCTCCCCCTTGAGCCACTGTGCAACACACAGAGGGTTTGGTTTAAAGACACTGGGCGCTAAGCTGCCTTCCTGGGAGGTTGAGCCAGGTTAACTGGAGAGCTTTTGTTTTGTCCAGAGGCTTCTGACAAGTTGCGGGTATGGGTGAAGTGCTCACCCTATTATCCCTCCCTCTCAATAAATCATGAGCAAATATTAAAAGCAGCAGCTCCAAGGGGACCCACTGAATTTAATTTTAGCTAAATTTTACAAATATGGTAGTTTTGTCACATTTAAAATGCTTCTAATTCCAGAACCCTGAATCAAGAAAATATTGTACTATACAACTTCAACATTTGAGTTTAATGGAAATGTTATTAGGATGGAGAAGGCAGTGGCACCCCACTCCAGTACTCTTGCCTGGAAAATCCCATGGACTGAGGAGCCTGGTGGGCTGCAGTCCATGGGGTCGCTGAGAGTTGGACACGACTCAGTGACTTCACTTTCACTTTTCACTTTCATGCATTGGAGAAGGAAATGGCAACCCACTCCAGTGTTCTTGCCTGGAGAATCCCAGGGACGGGGGAGCCTGGTGAGCTGCCATCTGTGGGATCGCACAGAGTCGGACACGACTGAAGTGACTTAGCAGTAGCAGTTATTAGGATATTTATTGTTTTAATTTCTAGAAAATAAATTTCCTTTCCCTTGTGACTTGTATATTCATGTTTCTTACAGAATAATCTGTGACATTTACAGGTAGACTCAACTAGCTTTAACTGAAGGCCACTCTCCGTGTGCTGTGTTGCATGGTGGTGATGTAGCAGTGAAGTACAGCTCCTGACTTCAGAAGACTCATAGCTTAGTGAGGGAGGCAGACCAGTGAGCTGCCGTGTAATGCTGAGATTGTGCTGCTCATGTGTACAGGATGCCAGGTGTCCCAGTCCAGCCTCAGGTGATGCTGTTTGGACAGATGGAATACAGAGGTGGATGAGGCATGAACAACTGCCCTCCCCACCAACCCCGACACCGGTGAGTTAGGCATGGTCAGGGAAGTACAACTGTGATTAGTTTATGGTTAAGGGACTGTCAGAAATCAACCCTAGAAAGATAGGTAGTAGCCAAAACACAAATAGCTTTTTTTCCTCAACAAATAGCTAACATACCCATGCTAAGTCATTTTCTGTCTGGAAATGATAGCCATTCAGAGCTCAGAAGCAAAGATGTGACCTGAACAGATTTGTACATCTGGATGATCACTTTGGCCACAGATGGCAAAGGCAGCGACTTCCCTTGGAGGGATAGGGAGTGGTTAGAAAGTTGTGTAACGTTCGGGTGCGCTGATGCAGAGGTCTGGAAAGCTCTGTGAAAGTGAGCCAGAGGGGACGAGTGGATACGAGAAGGCAGGGCGGAGCACTGGTGGTGGGTTAGATGTGGGGGTGAGCGTGCAGCTGCGGGGATGTGGTTGCCCCAGGAGGCCAGGGAGCCCCAGGGCAAAAAGCAGGCGAACACGTTTGGGAGCTGGAGCGAATTCCTGAACTTGATGTTTGACATACCAGTGGGGAGCCCAGGGAGCTGAGTCAAGGGAGTAGTTGACTCTGTATGCTGTTGGACACATGTATCAGCGTGTTGGCTATACATGAGGTTCTGGTAGGGTTTGTTGCTGTTGTTTTTAAAATAATTTATTTATTTTTTGAGCTGCACTGGGTCTTCACTGCTACAGGCTGGCTTTCTCTAGTTGCAGCGAGTGAGAGCTACTCTAGTTGCAATGCACGGAATTTTCATTGCAGTGACTTCTCTCGTTGTGGAACACAGGCTCAGTATTTGTGGCACACGGGCATAGTTGGCCCGCAGCATGTGGAATCTTCCCAGACCGCGACTCAAACTTGCGTCCCCTTCATTGGCAGGTGGATTCTTATCCACTGTACCACCAGGGAAGTCTTGGGATAGTTTTGAAAATGGAGGTTGGGGTAGAAATGGGAGGAAAATACTGTTTAGAGTGGCGGAGGGGATGAAGACAGCGAGTAAATTACACACTCAGTAGGAGTATTAGCAGCTAACGCCGTCAGGAACACTGAGAACGGGAGCGGATATATTGCTGGGAAAGGGAAGGGATTCTTAACGGTAAAGTGGCAAATAAGTCTGGGCCTCATTTCAGCACCTGAGAACTTTTCTCCCTGCTTTGGCATCTCTGGACTGAGTTTGGTACCTTCCTTCCAGAGTGCTCTCCGTTGCTGACCATCACTTTTGCTAGGACAGGCGTTTGTTTCTCCCGTTGTTTGACTGCAAACAAACCAATGCCCCAGACCTCTTGGCTACATTATTCTCACCGCTCTCTTACTGTCCTTTTGAATTAATGTTGAAATTAGATACTGTGGAACATATCTCACTGTAAAAACATTCTCAATCATATATTTTTTTCTTAACAGGGGTCAGGTGATCAACATGAGATACCTGGAATATTTTGAGAAAATTCTTCATTTTATTAAAGATAGAATTCTAGTTTATCATGGGTAATCTTTCAATTTTCTTTTTCATGGTAATGGATAGATTTTATATATTTTTCATTAGTTATATTTATGAAACTTGAAAACCACGCCTGTTGACAGACTGAACAAAATATATCACATTTTTACATAGTGTCTGGAATCATAAAGCCTTTCATAATCATTTATCAACCTTTTTTTTTTAATAGCTTTACAAAATCCATGGACCTCAACTGAGTGTTTTTAATGTTATAGTCCTGTGGCTTTTCTAGCCTCTCTCCTGTCTTTGAATTCAGTAAAAGCAGGATGTTACTTTAAATTTCTTAATTAGGGATTAAATGGTGGATTTCAGCCTTAATACTCATTCTCCCTCAACTGAGAGGCTGTGCAGTGTAGATAGGACGGTGGACAAAAGGCCAGGGAAAAAGAATTCTGAAGGTTAGTTGTCACCAAGTAAATATAAAATTGGTATAAAAGCCTAGTAGTATACTTCCATTTGAGCAACTTTAGGAATAAAAAACATATTCTTCTAATTTTGTAATTGGAATAGGAGAATCAAAAGTTTTCTGACCAAGCCCAGACCCATGCATGTCCACATAGACACTGGCTGTCCGTCCAATCTGGCTTTCCCTATTTCACATCTGGACAGACTGCTGTTTTCCTAATTCTCATCTGTAGCACAATACTTATTAGATTAAACTATTCCCTTATTTCGATACTTTGGTTGTAGTCCACCACTTTGAATATTGAGCCACTTGTAATTAAGGATTTATCTAAGTTAAAGGTAATAGCATAACTAATTACTGATTTCTGTGTTAATTTTAGTTGCTGTCTCTCTCTCTTTCCCCTTTAAAGCGCTAATAATCCTAAAGGATTGTTGGAAGTTAGAGAAGCTCTGGAAAAGGTTCACAAAGTGGAAGACCTTCTTCCAATTATGAAGGTAAATTTATCATCAAAATCACAGTAGTTGTTTTTAGGGGAAAAAATTAGTACTCTTTGAAAGAAGAACTTATCATTAGATGCATATTTGTTAATGTTATTAGTATTTTAAGTTTTATAAAGTGTGCCACTTAAAAACACTGATAAAAACACATTCTGAATAATAAACAAAATTAAAGCAGACCCTAGAAGGTAGGAAAATGCATAGAGAAAGCAAAGTCAATTCAACTAAAGGTTGACAGAGAAGGGGGAAAATTAAGATAAGGAGGGAATGTGTATAATGGGTGATATGTCGTGAGTGATTGATTCCCTCCCTGAAAGAACAAGCATGTCAGATCGGTGTTTTAAAGCCCAGCTGTGTTCTGTTCACTGGAAACACCTGCAGCAAGATGATATTCAAAAAGTTCAAGGCTGAAAGGTAGGCCAGGCAAATGCTCCTGGAGAAAAGCAGGTGTGGCAATGTCAGTACCAGAAGTATTTGAATTCAAGATAAAGGGCCCATCAGGGGGAAATAATTATATTGTTTTAAAAGTATAATCCATTAAGAAATTAGAACTTTATGAACCTTTTCTCCAATCTACCCAAAATGTGCCCACAGCAGGTACATTTGATATTTTTTCAATTAATAGTTTGACCTATAACATAAAACTTGAATAAATATTCTCCTTGTAGCTATAGTAGATAAGACTGAGGTACATCAAGTAAATGATAAGACATTTATGTGTATGACAAAGCTCACACAGTTCTAAAGCATAACCAGGAGGCATCTTGTCATGGGCAAAGCCACGAGCTGGCCCCGCAGCCCCGGCCTGTCTGCTCGCTGGGCTGGGCCGTAGCTCCTGGCTCTCCTCCAGGCTCTTTGTGCTCATGAGCCTTGTTTCTGGCCAACCTGGCTATTCTGAGGGTCTTGTGAACTGAGGTGTGGTTCTCAGTCTTCTCAAACCCGTCTTAACTCAGCAAACCTGTTCAGATGGCCCCTTTACTACACTAAAATCAAATCCATAAGAATGTACATACTCAGAAAATCCCTTAGAAAGTCACCATAGTGCTGTAAAGGAGCTCTAAAAGCTAAGTTGTTTATAGGCAAGAAACAGTAGGTCAGCATTCAGGCATATCTTCATGAGAAGCCACAAAGAAGTAGCCAGTTGCTTGCACATGTGTGTAAAGTCTTGGTGAATGTGACGGCTCCAGAGGCAGACCTGCAGCCATCTGTCATTTGGTGACTCAAGTATCATGAGCTATGACTTTGGTGATATGGTTTTGCGTAATGGTAAACCACACTTAATAAAGTTCTGTGCAGTGTACAGATACACTCTTTCCTCAGTTTATATGCTGTTTGCATTTCTAGAAAAGTCAGTGGGTATTTCCACTGTAACAAATATTTAGCATGTGAGTGTAAAATGGAGTCTGATTCCAGGCCTAGGTAATTATTACATTATAAACAGCTTCTTCATCCATGTGCAAATCCAGTGGGAGTCATGCCCGTGTGACTGTCCCTTGCACCTCATCCTTGTAGCCACACTATCCCCTGAATTCCCCAAATGTCCCCCAGGGGGCAGAATGGCCCCACCAAGGACTGCTGGCTGCACCAGACAGAAAGAAACTGGAGCCTGACTCAGATTTTAGTCTTTAGCTTTCCAGTGGGTATTTTCGGCATTTAAATTTACTATATTAGGCAGAATATGGAAGCAGCTGAGGGATATTTTAACACATATATATGAAAGTGAAAAGTGAGAGTGTTAGTCGCTCAGTCATGTCCCACTCTTTGTGACCCAATGAACTGTAGCCTACCAGGCTCCTCTGTGCATGGAATTCTCCAGGCAAGAATACTGGGATGGGTTGCCATTTTCTTCACCAGGGGATCTTCCCAACCCAGGGATTGAACCCGGGTCTGCTACCTTGTAGACAAATTGCTTACTGGCTGAGCCAACAGGGAAGCCCCTAGTGTGTGTGTGTGTGTGTGTGTGTGTGTGTGTGTGTGTGTGTGTGTGTATTAAGAAAGGCATAATGCACAAAAGGCTACAGTTGCGTGGAGAGCTGCTAAGGGGCCCAGCATCACCCCCCTACCCCGCAAGCCCCCAGTGTCTGGCTCCCAATGCAGAGTCATTGCCTGTTTGGCTGTATCTGGGAATGGCCATCTCACTGTGGCCTTGCACACCTTGCCTCCACCCAGGCTGTGTGTGTCCTGGTGTTTCTAAAGGCACACATAGAAGTAAATAAAAATATGCCTTTGTGTTTAAAGTGCTTGTTGACTGTGATGCCCTGACAGGTTCTTCTACACGACGTACTTCTGCCAAACAGCCAGATTCAGAGTTGCCTCAGTTCCCCTCTGGGCAGCTGGTTAGTGAATTAGGGGACTGGATGTCATGAGGGCCTGGGCCCCTGTTGCCATGTGCAGCTCAGGCAGGCCCTCATCTTGCCTCATCTCGCCAACTGGGTTTCCTCACCTGTGAGGTTGAGGTCGTGGCCTATCTTACAGGCATGCAGGGAGCATTAAAGAGAATTGACGCATACCCCTAAGTGTTAGCACATTCTGCCCCTAAAAGTCCTTGTCCTCATACAAAAACATCCCTTGTCTCAGCCCCTGCTGCCAGCCTTCCTGCCTGCATCCACACATCTTCACCCTCCCCTGGACCTTAGTGAATGTCCACTGGTCACTGTTTTTAGACAGCCTTTTCCTCCAGTGTGTTTTGTGAAGCACAACCTCGTTTTATTTTACCGTCGATTCTCTTATTCAAGTCTGCCAATCCTAAAAGTTGGCCACACTCAATAACCGAATTTGGGGAGGATGTTTCTGGAGCAGTGACAACACCTATTTATTGGCTTTTCAGTTTGTCAGAAGTGTTTTAAACAGAAAGCTGTGTTCATACTCATCACCCTTAAGAGCCATTCTTACCTCTAGTTCTTTTAGAATACTCTGCTTTGTTATTCTGTGGTCTGCACAGTTGGGGTTTATGCATGTGTGTGTATAAAATTCTTGGTTGACAAAATTCTGAGTGCTTTTCAGACAGATAAGAGTCTACTTTGAAGAAGCAGTAGCAAAAATGCATGGTGATATTTTGAGTTGTAGGATGCTGAATACAGCTATTCTGCTAAGTGTCAAAGTTTCTGCCAATTAAGATGAACAAGAGAAAAGACCCAAATGGAGCTCTTAGGAGTGAGAGTTGCCATTGAAGAAAGCTGTGTGCCTTTTGCTCTGAGGTTCTCTTCTGGCCTCTGGCAGGGGCCACAGGGAGTGTGACTTGGGCTGAGAGAGTGGATGGGGGCATAGGCGTCCTGGACACTAGCTGCCAGGACAGAGGACACGATGTCTTGCATTCTCTGAGCGTTCTTAGAAACATCAGAGTTGGCGCTGCAGATTGGGAATTTACAATGAATCTCACTAGTAATGTGAATTTTCTTTTTCCTTGAAAGCAGTTTAATACTAAAACAAAGGATGGGTTCACTGTGAACACCAAAGTTCCCAGCCTCAAAGACCAAGGGAAGGAATATGATGGCTTCACGATTACGATTACGGGAGACAAGTACGTGCACTTCTTAAGTGTGGGTGTACAGAGGTGGGCAGGTGTCAGAAAGCGTGCAGACGCTTGGTATTGCCAGAGGAGGTTTGACATTCCGGGCTTTTGCTGTCTCCTAAAATGGAGATTATCAAGGCCCAGTGTATCACTAGAACCAGCTTTTCTGAAGCTTGTTGTTTTTACCAATTAAGTGAAAAAAAGATGAGAGATTGGCAGATTGAAGGCTGTTATTCAAATTTTAAATATAGTTTTAATTCATTGTGGGAGTACAAGTACGTCTTATTTAAAATTTAGAATATAGATAAGCAAAGATAAAAAATTTTAAATCATTCCTTCCTTTAAAAACTGAGATTATATTGTACATATTGTTTTATAACCTGTTTCTTTTCTACCCTTGCTATGAATGTTTTTCCATACCTTATTCTTAAAAGCATTTCTAAAAATTGCATAGTATTCTATTTTTGGAATATTGTAGAGTTACTCCTACCTGTTTTTACTTGTTTTCCACTTTTTTAGCTTATATAATAGCACCAAATGAAAATTTGTGTTAATAATCATTTTATGTCCATCTGAAATCCAAACCTCACTTCAGAGCCTCCACATCATTGACCTTTGGTGGCATGATCTTGACCCTCCCCAGTCACTGCCCTCCCCACAACACGTGTTCCTCAGCTGCTGCCCTGAGCTCCACCACGTCTGCGTCAGGGGTGTCTGGCAGCTCAGCGTTGGGCCCCATGTCCTCTCAGCCCCTCCGCCTCCTGGTCTCTTGCTTCCTTGTCAGAACTGACACCAGCCTTCAGGAAGAAACACCATTTAGCAAAGATTCTGTGGCTCTTCCTTTGAGGTCTCCATCTCTACCCCAAGCCACTTATCAAAGTACCTTCCCAATAAAGATGGTTCTCCTCTCATAAAAGGGATTCCAGGGTTTTCTACTGATGTAAAATTATTTTCTCCTTCCTCTTCACCCACCCATGATTAAGTTCCCAGCAGAAATGGAACTCCTAAGTAAGAGTACGTAAATCCTTCCCCCAAACATAGCACCTTCCTCAGCTGTATCTTTTCATCCCATTTGTTGTTAGTCTTGCTTGGGGCCTCTGACCCCCACAAGGACTCGTGACCCGTATCTCCATCTCTGGTCTCCTGGTGCCTGACCAGTGCTTCAGTGGGCTCCACCCCACTGGGTGTTCCCCTGGATCCAAAAATCCCTCCGTAGCCCGCACCCTGCCATTGCCTGTTGACTCCGAAATCATCTCCCCTGCCAGACAGGCAAGGCCTTTTGTAATAATGGCCTCAAACAGTACTTCCAGCTTTATCTGAAGCACTTTCCTGCCAGAATCAGGCCGGCCACTTCAGCTGGATGACTTGTTCCCTGAGGTCACCTCCTACCTCTTGGGTCTGTTTCACTCACATCCTCATCTTGAAGACCCAAGTTCTGGCCCCTTCTTCCACAAAGCATTTTCTGTTTTCTTCCACATCTTCCAAATTAGATCAACTTTTCTCCTCTGAACCTCTGATCAACTGTTACTGCCCTACTCATGGACTCATAATAATCTGTGACCTTGTTTCCCCCTCCTTTCCTTGATAAAGACAGCTGCTTTGCCTTGTTCTTCATAGAATCTAAGGACTATTTTCAGCATTTTGGTACTGGTGTTACACAGTAAATACCTGTTGCATGGAACTTTTATCCTCCACCGGGCCTCACGTGGAGCTGTACATGCAACAGAGTTTTAAAAAATGAAACCGTGGAGGCCCAGAACTTGTTTTCTGTGCACAGCCCCGGCTCCTGCTCTTCTGATATAAAAGAGTGATTGTCTGATAAAACTGAAACACATTAAAATATGTTGTACTCTGTGTAGTTATTTCCTCCTCTATTGGCTTAAGCTCATAAAAGACGTACATATGAATCTAGAGCCTATTATACAGATTGAAGTTAAGTCAGAAAGAGAAAAACAGCTATCGTGTTTTAACGCACATATATATGGAATCTAAAAAGATGGTACTGATGAACCTATTCTCAGGGCAGGAATAGAGACACAGACATAGAGAAAGGACTTGTAGACACAGCGGGGGGAGGGAAGGGTGGGACGAATTGAGAAAGTAGCACTGACATCTGTACATTACCGCGTGTAAAACAGATAGCTAGTGAGAAGCTGCCGCATGGCACAGGGAGATCAGCTCCGTGCTCTCTGCTGACCTGGAGGGGTGGGCAAAAGGGCTGACTCATGTTGTTGTATGGCAGAAACCAGCACAACGTTGTAAAGCTGTTATCCTCCAATTAAAAATTAAAATTAAAAACAAGTTTTTTAAAAAAGTGCATACGGTTAAAGTGAGCAGAATCTGTTTGTGACAAAACCGCCTGCTGCGAGACACGCCTCGGCAGTCTGCTCAGGAAGGCGCGGACACTCCTCGCGTGTCCTGCCACATCGCCGAGCGCCACCCTGCTGCTGCCCCACACCCCCGCCCCTGTGTTTAGCTCTGTGGATTGTATAATACATGCCTCTGACATACATTCTTGTATTTCTAGGGTTGGCAATATACTATTTTCTGTGGAAACTCAAACCACAGAAGAGAGAACACAATTATATCACGCCGAAATTGATGCACTTTATAAAGATCTAACAGCGAAAGGAAAAGTACTGATTCTCTCATCAGAATTTGGGGTAGGTTTCTGTTTGTCTTCATTTTATCTATGCTGCTATGATTCTTTTGTCCTCTTTCATTGGGATTGTACATTTATGCTTGAAATCAGCTTTAAATAACCAGGAAATATTTCTTTTAATATTCTTATAGAGACAGTTTCCATATTTAATAACTACAGAAACTGAGAAAGGGGAATGTATGTAGTTGCTCTATTATCGTAAATTGGAGCTTTGTCAATATTTAAGTGTATAGGTTGTCCATGATGGACATGACTTTCCTGGACTGTGACCTCTTCCACCATTGTTCTCTGATTCAATGGGGAGCTACATCCTGCTCCCAAGGAGCTACAAGGTCACCTGTATGATTGTAGCTGTCACTGTGTGGAGAGTATAGGGGGTGCTCCATCTGCATTCTGGAAGGGATGCCCATGGCTTGCAGAAAGTTCCTTTATTTCTCTGGATTTTATTCAGTTTATACATGTAATTGGAGGAGGGCATGGCGACCCACTCCAGTTTTGAGGGGGGTGGGGGGAGGGGTGATGCTAATCAGAATCTTGGAGCCTATAGAGAGGCCTGTAGTTTGAGAAAATATATTCAGTATTAATAAGCACTTTGTTTTATTTTAATCCTAATGTATATTTTGACTTTGCAAATAATGTTATAGACCAAAGCAGATATCTACGTTTATCAGAAAAAGTTTGCCGTTTTGAAGGCAGCTGGGAGCATACTGCTCAAAACTAAACTGTGCATATACCCTTTCATTAGAAAAAAATGATGTGAAAGAGTATAAAATATTCAGGGATATGAAAAGTAGGTCCTTGTAGGAGGAGAATGAAATAATCCTCTTCCTAGTAAATGATTCTGCTGTGTCTTATCACCTCATAAAAATGAGTTTATAATCTATTATTTAAGTTCACGAGCACATATCTTTTTTTTCCTAGGAGGCTGATGCTGTTTGCAACTTAATCTTATCCTTAGTTTATTATTTTTATAATTTAATGCCGCTCTCTCGTGGATCCAGGTGGGTGATATCCTATAATCTGACAGTTTTGTAGTGAAGAACACACGCCTTTTGCTTACGTTTGCTGTGTGGGTATGAGTACAGGTATCCTAGCAATGGCGAGAAGCCCCCCTTGTTTTTCCAAAGTCCACCCGAAAGTGATGTCCTCGATCTACTGCATCATCAAGGATTCTGGAAGGTAGTTCTAGTAGAAGGTTCTTGGTGTTTACAGGCCAGAGCTCATTCATTCACAAAAATATATCCAAGTCTCACTCTGTGCACACACGCGCTCACTGTGCTTTAATTCCTGGTGTTTGCCCAAACTGTTACCTGCCGCCCCCAGCTTTTGGCCATTAATTGACCTTTAGCCCTAATGTTTAATTCTTTTGCATCACCAACCATCCCAAAGTATTATTACTGTTATAAATGAATTCTACTTAGCAAATTCATCAGGATTCTTTCAAGTGTCATTCAAACAAGGGTGTGTCTGTAGCTTTCTTTTTATTCTCTTTTATTTGGTACCGTGTACAGCGAATCAGGTGAATGGTGTATGCTGTTGTTAGCACATGTTTGAATTTAAGATGTTTTGGTTAAAATCATATACTTAAGTGTCTTGATCTCTGATTAATACTTTAGAAAGTAAAACTCTCCTAAATGTGGTAGTAAGTTTTCTTGTACTGTTAAAAAAGCATTGCGAGTTGGGCATAATGGGCGCAGGAGGTCCACTGTGTGGTGATGGATGGAAACTGGGCTGGTGGTGATCACCCTGTGGTGTCGACATGTGTGCACCTTCAACTTACGAAATAAAAATGGCCTTGAAGTAAAATAGGAACAGAAATATTGTACCTTTAGCACAGCTGTTACAGGAACGCTACCTAGGTCTGTAGCACGCAGGAGGCCTCCATGTGCCCTGTCCAGCCACCACTTGCAGGCGCTGTGCACGCATGTGTTCACACAGCAGCTCTGTGGGCTTCTGTGTCACTTGAGAAGGAGGTCCAGCTCCAGCCACCCCCGTCTCCCCCTCAGCCCCTGCACCTGTCCGGTCCCTACATCTCGTTGACTCGGCCTCCTAAACCTCTCCTCTCATGCTCCCCGCGCGTGCCATAGCTCAGATCTGCTCATCTCTTGCACTGACCTTCCTTTTTAAAAAGATATTCATTTGATTCTCTGTTTTGGCTGCACTGGGTCTTTATTGCTCTGTGGGGGCTTTCTCTAGTTGCAGTGAGCTGGAGCTCCTCTTTGTTGTGAGGGCTCGGGCTTCTCA
The DNA here is from genome assembly GCA_006410635.1 of Cephalophus harveyi. Lineage (NCBI taxonomy): Eukaryota > Metazoa > Chordata > Mammalia > Artiodactyla > Bovidae > Cephalophus > Cephalophus harveyi. Next base: position 93,714 of record SJYT01028459.1, on the reverse strand, counting down.
CTGAAGTGGCTTCTCCTGCTGTGGCGCACTGGCTCCAGGCGCTCGAGCTTCAGGAGCTGCAGCTCCAGCTTAGCTGCCTTGAGGCATGTGGGATCCTCCCAGACCAGGCATCGGACCTGTGTCCCCTGTAATTCACAGGCGGATTCTTAACCGCTGGACCACCAGGGAAGTCCCCCTGCTTATCCCTTGCACTGACCTTTCTAACTGGTCTCTCCGTTTCCAGGCTTTTCTTTTTCCTTCTCTGTGCCCCAGTTCTTTATATCTGTTGGCTCAGGTGCCAACTCAGTGGCGTGATGCACAGTGCCAGCTCCTCCCTGCCCTGGTTTACCATGGCCTCATCCCCTTTCCTGCCATCTACCCTATCTCCATCCTCACTCTGGCCCCTCCACCACACCCCCTGCTTGTCCAAACACCTTCCTGTCCCACCCAGCCGGCCCACTTCCCTGCCTTCTCCTCTATCTCCATTGCCCTGCCCGTGGCCTTCAAAGATAGAGCACATGTATCCGTGGCCTCTGTGAGGGCTTCCCTGCGAGGTGACTGCAGGGCTGACCCCATTTCTCTGGTGTCCACTTGCAGAGGCAAGCGCTCTGTCTTAGCTGTCTTTGTCCTGGGGTGCCTCTCACAAAGCACACAGCTGGCGTCATAATAAAAATGTCAGAGCCCAGAGTGAGTCTGGACATGCCCGGAAGGAAGTGCACATAACCCAGCCTTCAGACCAGTCTGTTAGTACTTTCTGAGATGCATTCTTTTTTCCTCTTTGGGACCAAAGTTTTTTTTGTTAAACTCTAACAATATGTTTGCATTTACAAAGTATATTATATATATGCATTTTAAAGCCAGGCCTCATGCAGTTAAAAATATAAGCAAGCAAGGACTTCCCTGGTAGTCCAGCTGTTAAGACCCATGCTTCCAGTGCAGGGGGCTTAGATTCAGTCCCTGGTTGGGGAACTAAGATCCCATATGCCGTGTGATGTGGCCAATAATGAATTTTTTTTAAATAATAGAAAGGAGGCACATTTTCTAATTTAGTGTTTTCCTATAAGAATAGGAAAACCAATTGAAGAGAAAACTCCTAATTAAAAGAAACTTTTTGTCTCAGAAAAATACTATTGTTACACATTTACCCCTAAATTAGTTAACCAGTAAATATTTTTCTTAGTAAGTTAGCAAATATTTTTAGAACAAATGAAAATATTCTTTTGTTTAATGTCCAAAGAATTGTTAAAAGAAATACAATGTCATCTTTTAGGATGGGAAGTCCATGGTGAGCGCTAGTGTGGTAGCCGTCTGTGGCCTGGACTGACTGGTAATTGTTCTCTATCTGAATAGTGTGATCGCTTACTCAGTGATTGTGGGAGCGCTGATGGCAAGTGGAAAAGAAGTAGCAGGAAAAATTCCCAAAGGGAAGGTATGTTGGAGCTGGAGCCAGAAGGGAAAAGGTTTCAATTCCAGTCTGTGGAGTTTTATGTTAAGACACACAAATGAACCGAATCCCAAAGGAAGCCTCCCCTCCATCTTTAACCACATTCTTAAATCTCTTTCTCTTTCAGTTGGTTGACTTTGAAGCTATGACTGCCCCTGGTTCAGAGGCCTTTAGCAAAATAGCTAAAAGCTGGATGAACTTGAAAAGGTAACTGCTTGATAGGGGTCAACAAAAGGATGTGAAACTGGAATTGTACTAATTTTTTATGGGTTATGATTATATAATGAATTTAATCTGCTTTTCAAAGTTGCTATGCTTTTGTTGTCATTTACGACCGCTTAACAGGTGAGTGTATGGATAAAAATGAATAATGAATAAAACAAGGAAGCCAGTTTGTGAAGGAAGGGTTACAAATGTCTTATTTATATAGTCAGATATTCCTGTCTCTTGGCTCATTGATCCTTTGTCCCAGACTCGCAGGGTCAGTATTCAGGAGTGATTTTGAAAACTGAGCTAGACCTGACTCAGACTTCTCTGGGTGGAGGCACCTGCCTTTCAGCTGCATTTTTCCTTTACTCTTTGTTTGGGGAAGGTGGTGCTTTACTGTAATTTAGGTACAAAATACACAGGAGTCAGGGAAGGCTGCCAGAAATTACCCCTGATGGTTACCGTGGGAGGGCCCAGTACTATGGGCTTCCCTGGCTCTTGTTTTCAAAAGCACCACAGGAGCACATAAATATATACATATGGGCTGAAATTAAACTCACCGGTGCTTTCATAGTTAATTTTGTTGTTGTTGTTGTTCAACCCTAAGTCATGTTCAGCTCTTTGCAACTTCGTGGGCTACAACACGCTAAGTTCCTCTGTCCTCCACTATCTCCCAGAGTTTGCTCAAATTCACTTCCATCGAGTCTACGATGCCATCCAACCATCTCATCCTCTGCCGCTGCCTTCTCCTCTTGCTCTTAATCTTTAAGCACGTCTCACTATTTAACCTTATTGACTCTTGCTCCTTCTCCATGTTTTTCTGTTAATATCATAGAAACTTCAGTTTTGCCTTTCCGTATCTGTTCAATATAGCAACCACTCTAAAAATCGCTGGATAATCTGTGCTCTGTTTAAAACAGAAGTTTGTCTCTGTAAGATACTTTGGTCCCATTTGTAAGTATTCCATTAGCTTTGTAATGAAAACTCCTAACAGTTACACTTCCTTCTAGTATATTTTTGTCTCAGGTTTACATTTACATATGTTTTAGTAACATGATCATAAGATCAAAGGCCTTGCCTCTGTTTCCTGCGTAATTTTACAGTGTTGATCTTTCAACAACTCTTTGAGGAAAAAATAGCAATGCTGCCTTATGTTGTGCAGCTATAGGTTCACAACGTAATTGAGACCCATTCCACACTCCTTACCAGGAGTAAGTAACTCTGGGAGTTAGGAATACCGTCCTTCTTCCTGCAAATACAGGGAAGTGGGTCTGAGAGGAACCACTAAAGCTGATAAGGATCAAGGCTGGACCCAAGTCATGTGTCTTCAGGTTCCATGTCTAGCCTGTGCCACGGAAGGATGTGTTTATGTAACACTGAGTAAGTCAGAGACTGATTTTCTTTCCGGAGGCTGGGTGAGTCTACCCGCATCTCATGGCGGGAGCCTGCTGATACCCCATTCATTGCTACAACGGGATCAGCTCAGCTCACAGGTGCCCCTGCTATGTGCTGATGTTTGATGTCACACATGTGGAGTACTGTAAAGTGAATATTGTAATAGGAATTGATATAATATAAGCTTTGCCTTTTTTGGTAAAATTGTGTTGATTTTCACACCCTTTCTTTGCGTTTTTCTTTTTTCAGTATTTCACCTTCTTATAAGACTCTTCCGTCTGTGTCAGAAACGTTCCCAACATTGAGATCAATGATCGAGGTGCTAAACACAGACTCCTCTCCACGCTGTCTTAAGAAACTCTAGTTACGCTGTGGTATTTATACAAGTAAAGGGCCGGACCTCTTGCTTCTTAAGTTATTTTTTAAAACATGGAATTATAAAGAAATTAGGTCCTTTATTACTTTTGATACCAATTTTTGATAGGAATTGAATACTTGAAATCATTTTATTTACCTTTCTGAACCATAACAGAAATCATGAAAGAGGGTTTTGATGGGACAGAAGAGCTCTCTTGTCTGGGAGGGGAGGCATTTGCGTTAGCCAGTGGCCGCTTGGTTTCCACTTACAAAGTCATACAACTCCTTCCTCATGGCGAAAAAAGTTTACTCCAAAAACCAAAAATTAACAATTAAAGGGAACAGAAGCTACAACAAAACAGGAGTGTTTTCATTCCTTTAAAAATCTGGATATTTTTCAAAGACCTTCTTTTTATGCACACTGTGATAATGCATCTTGTTTTCAACTGATATCGTCCTCATGTGTGGGTTCTCCGTTTTGTTTGAACCATGGAAGATTTGTGGCCATCAGCATGCCTGGAGCTCATGACCTGGAACACTTAACGTTGAATGATACAGACAGTATTTGCCAGTGACTCAAACACTGAATTATTGAAACATGTTTTATTTGTTTTTTTCCTCTTTATTGGAAAAAATAAATGGGGTGATTTCTATAAATCACCAGTTTTTGACACTGGATTATGTATGTTTTTATTTTGTGAGCCAGTTTCACTTTCAGGTATAAGAACAGTCAGAAAATTGCTAACTTTCTTTTGCAGACAGGATAAATGACAGTGCATAAATGGGTTCAGTTAAACACCATTTCCAGTCATTTTAATTTTTCTTTGTTTTCTGTTAAAGAGTGAAGCTAGTCACTGCTCTCTGTTACTCAGCTTGTCTTGCAGACTCTTGTGAGGCGGACGCAGCAGTGTCTGCATATCTGCAGGTGTCCGTGCTCGGCAGAGACGCCACCCTGGCACTTGCCGCGTGGTCTGGCACTTGCAGCATGATCAGCAGAAGGCCGCTCTTTGGACAGATAGGACCTGCCCTTTGGACAGGTGCTGTTCTGGGCACTGACGTGTGTTTCAAAACACCAAGATGTGGCTCGTGTTCTCCTCTCATCTGGATGGTGATACAAATCGTCAGGCACACCTCATTTTATAAAGAGAGCTCACACCCACAGTCAGCTTTCCCCAGAGTCTTTGTTTTCTTTTTACAGATAAGAGGGTTGAGGCTTTGGGAGCTTGATGACTCTCCCAGGTGCCCCCAAAGCCAAGGTGCTGGGATCCAGCCAGGCCTTTCTGGCCCTAGGGCCTGTCCTGCCCCACCGTGGTCTCAGGCCACCAAGGATTCATTCCCAGGTTCTTCTCAAGATTCAGCATATATAACTCTGTTCCATGCAAAATCTCCCATCGATCCGTTACGTTGCTCTGCACTCTCAACTTCCTGCTGTTTGATCTCCATCCAGATATAGCCTACAGGATTGCAAAGTGAGGGGGATTGTAGAGATTAAGCAAAGGAGAAATGAGTAAGTTTTTAAACTTTTCCCACTTTTGGCCTATCATCCCAAAGTCAAAATCTTTCAATTTCTTCAAGGATTTTTCTTCACGTTATCACCAACTCTTCAAAATTTTTAATTGTAAGACATCCATTTTTCAGTTAGGGAAATGGTCCAAATAAATTAACTGACTTTTCTAAAATATCACAATATGTCCACACCCCAAAGTTAGAATGTAATTTTCCCTTAAAACTTAGTTTACAAACTCCAAATTGCTACATTTCAGTTTTTATTAAAATATTTTATTTTCTCCTCATGAAAGTATTATAACTCTCATATAGGGCTTCCCAGGTGGCTCAGTGGTAAAGAATCCACATACCAGTGTAGGAGATGCAAGAGATGCAGGTTCAATCCCTGGGTTGAGAAGATCCCTTGCAGTAGGAATGGCAACCCGCTGCAGTATTCTTGCCTGGAAAATTCCATGGACAGAGGAGTCCGGCAGGCTGCAGTTTATGGGGTCGCAAAGAGTCAAACACGACTGAGCATGCACACATCATTAGACATACTGAAATGCTAAATTCTGTGATTGCAAGATGATCTGGGAAAACCTTCCATCTTCTGCCTGAGTCCCAGAATACTTGAGCCCACTTGACTATGGTCTGAACAGAGCATTATGAGCAGGTTTGTTTGGTGGCTGAGAAGATACTGGTCTATTGGGCTCCTCTTCCATCGTTGAGGGTTTTTGTCTCAAGAAAGCCACGAAATTTTGGCATGCATTTTTATATCATAATATTTAAAATTCTCTTATCACATCTTCTATTAAATTGCACCTAGAAATCTTAGTTCCATCATGCAAGTTGTCCTGTTGGTTTATTTTATTTTACTTTATTATTTTGGCTGTGCAGGCTCTTCATTGCCTCTCAGGCTTTCTCTAGTTGTGGCATACAGGCTTCTCTTATTGTGGAGCATGGGATCTAGAATACGCAAGCTCTGGTAGCTGCAGTGGATGGGCTCAGTAGCTGTGTGACAGCTCAATGGCCGAGTGGCACGTGGGATTCTAGTTCCCGAAACAGAGATTGAACCCATGTCTTCTGCATTGGAAGGCAGAGTCTTAACCATTGGACCACCAGGGAAGTCCCTGTCCTCTGTTTAAAACTAAAAAAAAGTTTTTAAAATTAGAATCAGGTTTGCCTTTATCCTTAAAACTTCATATTGAAAACTTTTGATCACACTGAAGAAACAAAACTGCTCTTTATCTTTTTGTCTGTGTTTGGTTTTTATCTCATCAGATACCCTGATCCTTTTGATCCCATGGTGTGAAAAATCAGGCGCTCTCCTGCTAGACTTGTGGTACCTGAGCCTACTTCCCCCAGCCCTTAGCTTGGATGGCAACCGGAAACACCAGATTTGAGGGGCTTCCCTGCCCCAGGTCACGTTTGAGTATGAGAGGCTGGGTTCCCAGTGTTTTGTGGGTTGATCTAATTGTGTCCCTGAATTTTAGTTCTCTTATATTACAACTATTACCATTAGAAATTCTTCACATATTAATAATTCATTTGCCTACTAGTTGTCGATCTTAGTATCCCTTTACTCCCTGATGACTTGAAGTGTGTGTTAGAGGGAACTGTGGGTTGGTCCAGAAATGTCATCCAGGATACCGTCCATTACCGAGCCAGCTCTTCTCTCCCTCTTACAAAACACCCTCCCCTCATCACTCCACTTCCCCCTCAGCTCCACTGCTGCCTCCTCCGTGCACTGTGATCTCTCTTGACCACTTTTGTGGTTTCTGACTTTTCTTCCTGCTGCTGGTCTGATTAAACCCCTCACATTATCTCACTGCCCTGAAATAACACCCAGTCTCCTATAGTAATTCCACACCCCCACCCCCACCCCCAGTGGCCTCTGTTTCTCCAGCCTCACCTCTCTCTGCTCTTCCCCTCATCTGCACACTTCAGCCAACTCCCCTTGTGTACCATCAGCTCTCTGAGGCATTTCCTTCTGTGGGGACCTCACAGTTAACTCAGCACCGTCCAGTGGGACTATCTGCAATTATGAGGATGTTCTGTATTTGCCCATTCCAGGATGGCAGCCACCAACCACATGTGACTGCTGAACACTTGACTGGGGCTAGTATGACTGAGCAACTGTTTAATTTAGTTTTAATGAATTTAAATTTATGTAGCCATACATCGTTAAGGACTACTACATGGAATAGGACAGCTAAAGAGTTCTTAATTCGATTTTAGAATAAGCTTTTTTCATAGGAATAATCCCAAACGATTTTCTCTGGTGACAGTTAACTGTATCATGAAATGAACATGGAACAACAGACTGGTTCCAAATAGTAAAAGAAGTACGTCAAGGCTGTATATTGTCACCCTACTTATTTAACTTATATGCAGAGTACATCATGAGAAACGCTTGGCTGGATGAAGCATAAGCTGGAATCAAGATTGCCCTGAGAAATATCAGTAACCTCATATATACAGATGACACCACCCTTATGGCAGAAAGTGAAGAACTAAAGAGCCCTTGATGACAGTGAAAGAGGAGAATGAAAAAGTTGGCTTAAAGCTCAGCTTTCAGAAAACTAAGATCATGGCATCTGGTCCCATTACTTCATGGAAAATAGATGGGGAAACAGTGTCAGACTATTTTGGGGGGCTCCAAAGTCACTGCAGATGGTGACTGCAGCCATGAAATTAAAAGTTGCTTACTCCTTGAAAGGGAAGTTATGACCAACCTAGATAGAATATTCAAAAGCAGAGACATTACTTTGCCAACAAAGGTCTGTCTAGTCAAGGCTATGTTTTTTCCAGTAGTCATGTATGGATGTGAGTTGGACTATAAAGAAAGCTGAGTGCCGAGGAATTGATGCTTTTGAACTGTGGTGTTGGAAAAGACTCTTGAGAGTCCCTTGAATTGTAAGGAGATCCAACCAGTCCATTCTAAAGGAAATCAGTCCTAAATATTCATTGGAAGGACTGATGCTGAAGCTGAAGCTCCAAAACTTCGGCCACCTGATGCGAAGAGCTGACTCATTTGAAAAGACCCCAATGCTGGGAAAGATTGAAGGTGGGAGAAGGGGATGACAGAGGATGAGATGGTTGGATGGCATCACTGACTCAATGGACATGAGTTTGAGTAAACTCCGGGAGTTGGTGATGGACAGGGAGGCCTGGCGTTCTGCAGTCCATGAGGTTGCAAAGAGTCAGACACGACTGAGCGACTGAACTGAACTAAACTTGTTATAGACTTTTCTGAATATCTCAGGTCTATTTGTAAAATGGCTCCTATCAATAACATGTTTAATCTTTCAAAAGACTAAAACATCCTCTAGGTAAAACCTGTTAGCAAACTAGGAATTTTTTGTGAAACATTTCCAGTGAGTTAAGTGTGCTGCTACTGCTAAGTCACTTCAGTCATGTCTGACTCTGTGTGACCCCATAGAGAGCAACCCACCAGGCTCCCCCATCCCTGGGATTCTCCAGGCAAGAATACTGGAGTGGGTTGCTATTTCCTTCTCCAATGCATGAAAGAAAAGCGAAAGTGAAGTTGCTCAGTCGTCTCCGACTCTTAGCGACCCCATGGACTACAGCCTACCAGGCTCCTCTGTCCATGGGATTTTCCAGGCAAGAGTACTGGAGTGGAGTGCCATTGCCTTCTCTTAAGTGTGAGGGACAGGAAATAACCTCCAGCTCACTAGTGCTTGCCTTCTAAGCAAGAGGTATAGAGAGAGCAGAGATCAGCAAAATCCCCTAAAGAAACCTGTCATGTCCCAGACCAGCAAGACTTGGCTATATTCATGAGCATTCTTATGTCTGGCCTGTCCAGTCAAGTTTACATCTAAAATGTCTCAGATGTGCTCTTGTCCAGCCATTATCACTGTCACACCAAAATCTAAAGTGGTTGAATAAATGAAGGTCCACACTTGCACCATCCCAAGTGCTCAGAAGCAGCTGGTGGCTGCCATATTTGACTGGGCAGATATGGCTGTCGTCACAGGAAGTTGTACCTGGACGGTGCTGCTACCCTGAAAACAGACCACCCCTCCACACCTGTGCTGCTGCTGCTGCTTACTTGGCTATATTCATGAGCATTCTTATGTCTGGTCTGTCCAGTCAAGTTTACATCTAAAATGTCTCAGATGTGCTCTTGTCCAGCCATTATCACTGTCACACCAAAATCTAAAGTGGTTGAATAAATGAAGGTCCACACTTGCACCATCCCAAGTGCTCAGAAGCAGCTGGTGGCTGCCATATTTGACTGGGCAGATATGGCTGTCGTCACAGGAAGTTGTACCTGGACGGTGCTGCTACCCTGAAAACAGACCACCCCTCCACACCTGTGCTGCTGCTGCTGCTAAGTCACTTCGGTCATGTCCGACTCTGTGCGACCCCATAGACAGCAGCCCACCAGGCTCCCCCATCCCTGGGATTCTCCAGGCAAGAACACTGGACTGGGTTACCATTTCCTTCTCCGATGCATGAAAGTGGACAGGGAAAGTGAAGTCACTGAGTCGTGTCCAACTCTCAGCGACCCCATGGACTGCAGCCTACCAGGCTCCTCCGTCCATGGGATTTTCCAGGCAAGAGTACTGGAGTGGGGTGCCATTGCCTTCTCCTCCACACCTGTGCATCAGACAATAATTAGAATGGGAGTCCATGTGGTTTTAAGCAAGAGTACAGGTTTTGAGGCATTTTGGGTAAAGACCACAGAGTTTAATTGCAGTGCAGGGAGATAAATGGGAGAGAGGAGAAAGGAAATCACCAGCACCAGCTTGAAAAATCCACTGATGACTGCCTCTGGGGGCTGGGGAGAGGCCTGAAGCAAGGTATTCCCCCAAGAGATTCACACACTGGTGGTCCAGGAACCATACATGAGAAACAAGCTAGGACATGAAAACCCATTTTGCTGCCTTGGGAATTTTTTTTGTCCCCTTTATAAAACCCCATAGACCCAGTATCTTCTTGAATAATACTGTAATTGTGATGAGAATTGTGGTAGGTCTTCTGTTCTTCAAGCTGTGTTCCCACAAATACAAAATCACTTTCATTCTACAATTTGTAAGCTTAAACTTTACCAGTATTATGTAATTGGTAATCCATGAAGGTTGGCTATGCAAATATATTTGTAAATAATTGAATACAACTCCTTTCACAGGCTCCAATTTCTACCAGTAATGAAAAGTATCAATTCAGTTCAGTCGCTCAGTCGTGTCCGACTCTTTGTGACCCCATGAATTGCAGCACGCCAGGCCTCCCTATCCATCGCCAACTCCCGGAGTTCACCCAAATTCATGTCCATCGAGTTGGTGATGCCATCCAGCCATCTCATCCTCTGTCGTCCCCTTCTCCTCCTTCCCCCAATCCCTNCCATGAATTGCAGCACGCCAGGCCTCCCTATCCATCGCCAACTCCCGGAGTTCACCCAAATTCATGTCCATCGAGTTGGTGATGCCATCCAGCCATCTCATCCTCTGTCGTCCCCTTCTCCTCCTTCCCCCAATCCCTCCCAGCATCAGATTCTTTTCCAATGAGTTAACTCTTCACATGAAGTGGCCAAAGTATTGGAGTTTCCGCTTTAGCATCAGTCCTTCCAAAGAACACCCAGGACTGCTCTCCTTTAGAATGGACTGGTTAGATCTCCTTGCTGTCCAAGGGACTCTCAAGAGTCTTCTCTAACACCACAGTTCAAAAGTATGAATTCTTCAGCACTCAGCTTTCTTCACAGTCCAACTTTCACATCCATATATCACCACTGGAACAACCGTAGCCTTGACTAGACGGACCTTTGTTGGCAAAGTAACGTCTCTGCTTTTTAATATGCTATCTAGGTTTGTCATAACTTTTCTTCCAAGGAGTAAGCGTCTTAATTTCATGGCTGCACTCACCATCTGCAGTGATTTGGGAGCCCCCCAAAATAAAGTCTGACACTTTCCACTGTTCCCCCATCTATCTGCCATGAAGTAATGGGACCAGATGCCATGATCTTCGTTTTCTGAATGTTGAGCTTTAAGCCAACTTTTTGAAGATCTTTTTTGTACAGTTCTTCTGTGTATTCTTGCCACCTCTTCTTAATATCTTCTGCTTCTGTTAGGTCTATACTATTTCTGTCCTTTATAGAGCCCATCTTTGCATGAAATGTTCCCTTAGTATCTCTAATATTCTTGAATAGATCTCTAGTTTTTCCCATTCTGATGTTTTCCTCTATTTCTTTGCATTGATCACTGAAGAAGGCTTTCTTATCTCTCCTTGCTATTCTTTGGAACTCTGCATTCAGATGCTTATATCTTTCCTTTTCTCCTTTGCTTTTCGCTTCTCTTCTTTTCACAGCTATTTGTAAGGCCTCCCCAGACAGCCATTTTGCTTTTTTGCATTTCTTTTCCATGGGGATGGTCTTGATCCCTGTCTCCTGTACAATGTCACGAACCTCCATCCATAGTTCATCAGGCACTCTATCAGATCCAGTCCCTTAAATCTGTTTCTCACTTCCACGGTATAAACCGTCTCAAATCACGGTGACTGGGCATTTCCAGTTTCAAATTGCCTTGTTGTGCTGGTGGCTCAGCTGCTGCATTGTGGCCAGTTCTTACTGGGTGCAGGGGGCCCTGGGCTCTGGGACCGCAGCTGCATCTGCAATCACTGCTGTGGCCGGCACTGGCTCACATCCTGGGCTCTGCCCTCACCTCTCCTTCTCTTGGGTGGCCACTGGAGACTGTGCTGAGCTTGCCCGATGGGGCTGACCTGTCCACTCACTCTGGAAGCTCCCCTGTGGGCTGTGGCTCCTCTGCCCTCCAGCCGTGCTGGGCGGGGCCTTCTCCTTGAGGCTGGGAGAATCTTCTGTGGGGGAGGCACCTGTTGAAGCTAACACATCTTGAGCACTTACTATGGTTGACATATTTCTAAGTGTTGTACTTAGCTGATTTAATAGCCTTAAGTGCTAGGATGTAAGCACTGGTGTTATCTCCACTTTGATGGCTCAGATGGGGGAGTGACTTACTGGATACAGCTCCTGAATTTTGCCCAAGTGCTTGCCACTTACTTGGGGAGTGGAGCAGTGGGGATGGATTCCACCCTCCCTTACCTCCCTTAACCTTAACCCCTTAAATATATGTCCAGTTATTATGTTGATCAGATAAAGAAAAATAGGGTTACTGATGTGAGTTCATTGATATATAATAAGATTGCCCTTCTGTATGAAACCTTTTGCACATTCCCACTACATATATAAGATTTCTCACCTGTATGTACTTTCTAATGCAAAACTAGCGCAATTTTCTGGAGAAATCTTTCCCATGCTCACTGCACACATGGGGTTTTTTCTCCTCTTTTGTTTGGCAGATGTATCATAGCTCTGCCTTCTCGCAGAAGGGTTTGCACATTCAGTTCATTCATAGGGTTTCTCTCTCATATGAGTTCGGTGGTATTCAATTAGCTTGAACTTTCTATAGAATACTTTACTACATATACTGCATATATAAAGTTTATTTCCAATAGCAGTCTTTTGTTCAGTAAGCTGAAATTTCCTGAGAAAGGCTTTTCCATACTCACTGCACACATGGGGTTTCTCTTCTTTGTGAGTTCGCTGGTGTTTGGTGAGTTTGAACTTCTTGGAGAAGGTTTTCCCACACACACTACATCCATGGTGTTTCTTTCCTGTATGAATTCTAATGTTCATTGAGCCAAGACTTCTTGAGGAAGGCTTTTCCACGTTCAGTACATTCATGGGCATTCTCTATTTTGTGTATTTGCTGACACTTAATTTCAGTATGAATTTGCTCATGATTAACAAGGAGAAAGGAGCTCCCATTTCCAATAAACCCAGCAGGCTCCTTTTTGTTACAGCTTCTACTCTGGTTGACTACATTTAAGTATGATTTCAAAGTTTTCCTGTGTAAATGAAATGCATCATGATTTGGCCTTAAAGAAAAATAACTTTTGCTCTGATGAATATATTCCAAAATGCAGTCTGTCCATATATTTGAACAGAATATATTCTCTTCAGCATATTTTGGATTTGCCAGTGTGACTGCACATGGTCATCGACTTTCTCAGTTTCTGGATCAGGGTTTCTTCATCTTCTAAGGTCCATGATGATTCTCTTTGTTCCAGATTTGCTAACTTGACACTCCACTGGTACCAGGTAGTTTTCCCTTCTACGCAGGGGCCAGGAGCTGCCACTCCTCCCAGGTAAAGTCAACCAACCCCACATCCTCCAGAGTCAGTCATCCCTGAATTCCTCTTGATTCCACTGATCTCCTAGTGGCTATACTTAACTTGTTAATTCTTTCATTTCCTGCTCCCTTTGATAAGTGATTTCTTATTAGGATTAATCCAATGATTGCTGGAAGAAATATCAATAACCTCAGATATGCAGATAACACTACTCTATGGCAGAAAGTGAAGAGGAACTAAAGAGCCTCCTGATGAAAGTGAAAGAGGAGAGTAAAAAGCTGGCTTAAAACTCAACATTCAAAAAACTAAAATGATGGCATCTGGTTCCATCACTTCATGGCAAATAGATGGGGAAACGATGAAAACAGTGACAGATTTTGTTTTCTTGGGCTCTAAAATCACTGCAGATGGTGACTGCAGCCATGAAATTAAAAGATGCTTGCTACTTGGAAGAAAAGCTATGACCAACCTAGACAGTGTATTAAAAAGCAGAGACATTACTTTGCTTAAAAGGTCCATATAAATCAAAGCTATGGTTTTTTCAGCAGTCATTTGTGGATGGGAGAGTTGGATCATAAAGAAAGCTGAGTGCCAAAGAAGAAAGCTGAGCACTTTTGAACTGTGATGTTGGAGGAGACTCTTGAGAGGCCCTTGAACTGAAAGAAGATCAAACTAGTCAATCCTAAAGAAAATCAGTCCTGTATATTCATTGGAGGGACTGATGCTGAAGCTGAAACTCCAATACTTTGGCCATCTGATATGAAGAACTGATTCATTGGAAAAGACCCTGATGCTGGGAAAGATTGAAGGCAGGAGGAAAGGGGGATGACAGAGGATGAGATGGTTGGCTGGCATAACCAACTCAATGGACATATGTTTGAGAAAGCTCTAGGAGTTGGTGATGGACAGGGAAGCCTGGTGTGCTGCATTCCATGTGGTTCTAAAGAGCTGGACACGACTGAGTTACTGAACTGAACTGAACTGAATGAGAAAATCTATATAATATCTCAAGCTTATTCTAGGCTTCATGCTGCCAATTTTAAATTCTGTCATTATAATAATTGGCATTATATACTTGTAATTTTGAAAATATTTGATCTTTGAATATTTGCATCTTAAGTGCCTTTCAGTTCATTTCAGTCACTCAGTCATGTCCAACTCTTTGCAACCCCATGAACTGCAGCATGCCAGGCTTCCCTGTCCATCACTAACTCCTGGAGCCTACCCAAACTCATGTCCATTGAGTCGGTGATGCCATCCAACCATCTCATCCTATGTCATCCCCTTCTCTTCTGCCCTCAATGTTTCTCAGCATCAGGGTCTTTTCAAATGAGTCAGCTCTTCGCATCAGGTGGCCAAAGTATTGGAGCTTCAGCTTCAACATGAGTTCTTCCAATGAACACCCAGGAAGTGCCTTTACTGACTAGTAAAATCATGACTTCTGCAATTCATTCCATATCAAGAATGTCTTCATTAAAGCTATCTTCATCAATCCCCATGTTACTTACCTCTCCACTCTCCCTTTATATATCTTCTTCCTCTCTACCTTTGGATCAACTAGCATGTATTCTAACACTGGTGATGCACATGTGTGGTAGCCCAGCCCCAGCTCTCCTGGCGAGACCCAAACTGGTTCAGCCTGAGCAGTCTCAAGCTTCCCAAGACCCTGGTGGCACAGGATGAGACCAGAAAGCATTGAGATCACACAGTCCTACATTTCTTCTTAACTTTTATTTATTTAGTCTGCACAGGATCTTCCTTGCTTAACATGGGCTTTCTGTAGTTGCAGCGATTAGGGGTTACTCTTTGTTGTATAACAACTGAGGTGAAAAGATGATTTTCAGGCCATCACACAGTAGACAAGGGACACGATGTCCACCAAATGGCTTGTCATTGTGGTGGCTTCTCTTTTTGAAGAGCACAGGCTCTAGGCACGTGGACCTCAGTAGTTGAGGCGTGCAGGCTCTAGAGGTGCAGGTCTCACACATTGCAGGTGGATTCTGTACCGCTGAGCCACCAGGGAAGCCCAAGAATACTGGAGTGGGTAGCTTATCCCTTCTCCAGCAGATCCTCCCGACTCAGGAATCGAAACAGGGCCTCCCAACTCAGGAATCAAACTGGGGTCTCCTGCATTGCAGGTGGATTCTTCACCACTGGCCAACCAGGGAAGCCTCGTAGAGGGTGCGGGCTTCAGTAATTGAGGCACACTGGGCTCAGTAGTTGTGGCTCAGGGGCTTATGTGCCCCACCGTATGTGAAATGTTCCCGGATCAGGGATTGAACCCATATCCCCTTTATTGACAAGCGAATTCTTATCCACTGAGCCACCAGGAAAGTCCTCTCCTAAACCGTTTTGAACAATCAAAATGCCTTATATAAAAGAGAAAAACGGTCTTGTCAAATCTTTCCTTCAAACAGTATGAATACAATGAATTCTTAGGTGAGATGTTTTTTCCCAGTAGTGCTGAGCATCTTTTTATTCCTTTTGGGTCCTGATTTCAGATGTTCTCATGATCAGTATAGTGTATGTGAGTCAACATGCTAACTGCTGGGCACCAGATATGAGGAGCAGGATGCCAGTTCTTTATACTGGTAACCAAATGGATATTGAATACAAATATTGCAAATGATTTTTACATTTAAATTTGAACTTATATTTTAAAACTGAATGAAAAATTCTGCTTTATTTAAAAGACATTTGATTTTAAGTTTGATTTTAATTTATATTTATAAATTATAATTGATATAGTTTTTAATTTTATTAGATAATCTTAAACATTTTAGAAGAAAAACTTGAGAAACAAAGTTTAAAACATTTTTACATTAACTTTAATTTCTAATAAGTTTATAATTTATTAATTATAAAATATATCCAAATTTTGTATACATTGACTACAATTACATCTTATTTTTTAGTCCTTTAGATTATTGTTGTTTATTTGCTAAGTCATGTCTGACTCTTTTGTGACTGCAAGAACCGTAGCCTGCCAGGTTCCTCCATCCATGTGGTTTCCCAGGCAAGAATACTGGAGTGGCTTGTCATTTCCTTCTCTAGGGGACCTTCCCAACCCAGGAATTGAACTCATGTCTCCTACATTAGCAGGTGGATTCTTTACCACCAAGCAATGAGAGAATCCTTTTAGATTATTACTAGAGCACAAATTATTGTAAATCCTGGCTATAAACACATAATGACTTTGATGAATTAAAGTCAAGAAGGATAATTTGTGGATTTAATGTGATTTATAAGTCATGTTTATCTTTCTTACTCAGGCAGACTTCACAGCCTATGGAAAACACCCAGACATGTAATAATGATTAACTCAGCTATCACTGGTATTTTGCCAACTTTGAAGTATGTAAAACCTGTACCCATACATATATTTATCCTTTTTTGTTGTTGAAATGTACTAAGATAAAAGGATACAATGTATTCTGTTTGACAATAAGTTTATAACTTCCAAATATTTAGTCATATGAAATGTAGGCTTCTGTCCATAGCCTTGTTTCAGACCCTCAGAATATTAGGGCTGGGCTGGAAGGTGGTTTTCCTTCTCTTCCTCAGTAGCTGTCTGCAAACCCTCGTTCCCCACATGGCAGGCTTGGGGCTACTGCAAGCACTAGGCTTTGTGTCGGGGACCCAAAGACAGTCCATGACTCTCAGTACTACTTGAGGATGGTGTCAGGGAAAGGACTCTGCTGTGCCAAGTGACCACTGATAGAGGAACTATCATTGGTGGCCACAGGGTAGAGTCCTGTGATGACCATGTAGTAACATCAAAAAAGGGCATGGGCATTGCTGGGCTGAAAATCCGCAACTTGTCCAATATGCTTTGAGAAAATGTAGCTGTTTAATTTTGTTCAGCAGACCTTTCTTCTTAGTGGTTTCAAGTCATACCTTTATCTGTATTTAGAATAATGGATCTTTCCTAACTGAGCATTATTTCCAGAGGTGAAACTTTCCAAACCTAAGCTACAAGATGAATGGCCATACACCCTAGTTTGCTCAGAACCATCTCGATTTATGCCTGTTGTCCTCCTATAATTATGAATGGTGCCCCTTTTCATTCAAATATACTCTGATTTAGATGAGAGTTCATACAGTGCCTCTGATGACAAGTGGCCTTTTGATTGGTGAACATGAATGTTAATTTCTATTCTTGTTTGGTCCACATGATGACTTCCTTCCAGACCCAGTTGGTCATCATTTGGTCCCAGCAACTATTAGAGGCCAAGCAATATCCTGGATGCTAGAGGTGGAGTTGAGTAAGAAACCCTTTCCTGAAGGAGCCCATGGCTCTATTAGGAGGGAGAACACAGATGAGGTCACAGCCTATGAAACGTGGTGCCAACAGAGCCTGAGAGAAGCTCTGCGGAGGAAACTTGGACAGACCTAGAAAGGATGAAACCTGAGCCCATGAAGTATGGACCACTAACACGAACCTCAAAACTGCAGACTCTGCCATATTGGATATACCTCTTTTTATCAACTGCATCGCCCAAAGCTGAGAAGTTCATCATCAGGCCGATGACAGCTGATGGGAGAGTTGCATCAGGATGCCTTTCTGATGGTGAATCTGGGCCACCTCATGGGCTTCCCTGGAGGCTCACATGGTAAAGAATCCACCTGCAATATGGGAGGCCTGGGTTTGATCCCTGGGTTGGGAAGATCCCCTGGAGGAGGGCATGGCACCCACTCCAGTATTCTCACCTAGAGAATCCCCATGGACAGAGGAGCCTGGTGGGCTACAGTCCATGGGGTCACAAAGAGTCAGGCACGACTGAGTGACTAAGTGTGGCACAGCACATCCAAGGTCAGTCTTTGAGTGAGTGTCTCAGAGTCTGCGGTTTGGGGGGTGCACAGGGACATGCTGTGCCTTGTGTAGGGGACCCCAGCACGTGCTCCGAACCCTGGAAGGGACCCTGTGAGATTTCACAGTCAGCAATCCCGAGAGACAGTGCTGAGACCAAGGCAGGCACATGAACTGTGCGCAGCATCCAGTCAGGAGACCTGGGTTCCTGAACCAGCCCTGCTGCCTACCACCAAGCAAATCACTTAATTTTTCTGGCGTTAATTTATACAGAAAATGAAAATATGAAACTAAACAACCCACAGTGTGTGTTATGGCCTTAAAAATTTTTCACGACTGAGTGACTAAGTGTGGCACAGCACATCCAAGGTCAGTCTTTGAGTGAGTGTCTCAGAGTCTGCGGTTTGGGGGGTGCACAGGGACATGCTGTGCCTTGTGTAGGGGACCCCAGCACGTGCTCCGAACCCTGGAAGGGACCCTGTGAGATTTCACAGTCAGCAATCCCGAGAGACAGTGCTGAGACCAAGGCAGGCACATGAACTGTGCGCAGCATCCAGTCAGGAGACCTGGGTTCCTGAACCAGCCCTGCTGCCTACCACCAAGCAAATCACTTAATTTTTCTGGCGTTAATTTATACAGAAAATGAAAATATGAAACTAAACAACCCACAGTGTGTGTTATGGCCTTAAAAATTTTTATTGTATAGTGATCCAACTACAAATCCTTAAATCAAATGACCGCTAATTAGCTAACTTGAGAGGATTCATAAAAATCAGAGCTAATTTAAAAGTTTCTCCTTTTTATATGCTTTTGGTATAACTAAAAAAAAACTTCTTTGTAGTTCATTAGTTGTTGTTGTTCAGTCACTAACTCTTGTCCGACTCTTTGTGACCCCATGGACTGCAGCACTCCAGGCTTCCCTGTTCTTTACTGTCTCTCAGAGTTACCTCAAACTCATGTCCACTGAGTCAGTGATGCTATCTAACCATCTCATCCTCTGCTACTCACTTCTCCTTTTGCCTGAAGTTTTTCCCAGCATCAAGGTCTTTTCCAATGAGTCAGCTCTTCACATCAGGTGGCCAAAGTTTTGGAGCTTCAGCTTCAGTCCTTCCAATGAATATTCAGGGTTGATTTCCTTTAGGATTGACTGGTTTGATCTCCTTGCAGTCCAAGGGACTCTCAAGAGTCTTCTCCAGCACCGCAGTTCAAAAGCATCTATTCTTCAGTGCTCAGCTTTCTTTATGGTCCAACTCTCACATCTATACATGACTATTGGAAAAACCATAGCTTTGGCTATATGGACCTTTGTCGGTAAAGTAATGTCTCTGCTTTTTAATATGCTGTCTAAGTGGGTCATAGGTTTTCTTCCAAGGAGCAAGCTCATGGCTATATCTGCAGCTATTTACATCATGGAAAAACAGATCCTGTAGAACCATATTTTTGATGAGGTAGGTAACCCATCCCTCTTATCTGTTCAAACTTCTTGGTTATAAGTATAGGTAATTAGTTTCTGTGTGGGGAAAATTGTTGGTGACTGTGATGAAAAGATGATTTTCAGGCCATCACATGGTAAACAAGGTCCACAATGTCCACCAAATAAGGATGAGGAGGTACGTATGCTAGGAAACCTCTCCCTACTCTGGCTCTCAGTGTTATAGGTGTCTTTCCAATACAAAAAAAGGGGAACAAGATGTGATACAGGATGCTGCTTGCAAAAGCCTCTCTGTCTAGACGTCAAACATTCTTTCATTCATCCCAGCCATTCAACCAACAGATGTTTACTGAGAACCCATCATAAGTGCTAGACACTGAGTTAAATGCTGAGGAACAGGAATGAGGAAGACACAATCTCTGCCCACTTACAGTAGAGTTAAGGAAATAGACAAGCAACCATAATAATCACAGCTGACTTGTTGAGCATTTATCTTGTCCAGGTACTGTGCTAAGCACTCACTTGTGTTGTCCTATTTAGTTCTCACGTGAGACATGTAGAGGGCGAAATGAAATAGCATACATGGAAAAACGCAAATTGAGAAAGTGTAAGAAAGTTGGGACTTCTCTGGTGGTGGTCCAGTGGTTAAGAATCCACCTTGCAAAAAAAAAAAAAAAAGAATCCACCTTGCAATGCAGGGGGTGCAGGTTCGATCCCTGGTTTGGGAACTAAGATCCCACATGCCGTGGAACAAATAAGACCACGCACCATAACTAGAGAGCCTACGTGCCACTGAGTCACACCACAATTAGAGTCTGCATGCCGCGCATGATGCAATGAAGATCCTGTGTGCTACAACTAAGATTGTGCGTGCTAAGTCACTTCAGTCATGTCCAACTCTTTGCAACCTTATAGACTGTAGCCCACCAGGCCCCTCTGACCATAGGATTCTCCAGACAAGAATACCGGAGTGGGTTGCCATGCCCCCCTCCAGGGGATTGTCCCAACCCATGTCTCTTATGTCTCCTGTATTGGCAGGCAGGTTCTTTACCGCTAGCGCCACCTGGGAAGCCATGCAAGTAAGATTGGATGCAGCCAAATAAATAAATAAACTTTTTTTTTTTTTTTTAAAGAAAGTCACTTAAGATCACACAGGCAGCAGGTGATTGGAGCTGGGATTTGAGCCTTGGCCATGTGATCCAGAGCCCATGTCTTCTTCATATTCAGCAGGTGGCAGGTGTCTCTGCAGGAAATCAGTAATTATGGCCAAGAAAGAGAAGGGCTGCAACAGAACAGGGGAATATTGACATCTGAAATGAAAAGTTGAAAAGGGCTGGGGACTGAGGCCCAGTGAGATTGCTGTAGAGAAAAGGGCAGGTCTTCTCTCCATGCAGACAAGTGATTCTGTCCACACCTGATGGTTACTTCTGGTTTCACTTTACTTTCATTAATTTGGTATTGGGACTTTATAAATAAGTTAGTTTTGAGGGGTGGGGAAAAGGCATCCCCTGATTTGCTAACTTTGGGCAATAAAAAGATTATTTTCTTAAAATAATTTTTATTGGAGTATAATTGCTTTGCAATTTTATGTTAGTTTCTACTGTACAGCAAAGTGAACCAGCTACACGTATACATATAATTAGTCCTTCTTTAGCAATGAAGTGAAAGCCACTCAGTCGTGTCCGACTTTTTGTGACCTCAAAGACTATACAGTCCATGGAATTCTCCAGGCCAGAATACTGGAGTAGGTAGCAGTTCCCTTCTCCAGAAGATATTCCCAACCAAGGAACTGAGCCCAGTTCTCCCATGTTGTAGGCGGATTCTTTACCAGCTAAGCCATCAGGGAAACCCTCTTTAGCAATCATTATCATTTTACCAATTCATCCTAAAACAAATCCCCATCCCTTATTTACTCTAGTGCAACAATACAAGTGTAAAAACAAACTATCACCATCACTTTTAAAGATCTTTATACATTTTCATATCATTTATTAAAAAAAAATTTTTACCTTTACTTGTAAAATGGGGCGTGGTTCTTAGCAGCTGTCAGTTGACTGATACTCAAGGGTCTAAGAGCTGCAGGGGAATTTCTCCTTTCAAAAGGAGCAGGAAAGCAGGCTGAGCTGTGTGGTCCAGCCAGTCTCCCATGAGGCACGTGAGGCTCTTTCCATCACCTTTCTCCACTATGCCTTGGTTTGAAGTCAGAGTGTCGCATCACTAAGCAAATAGTGGGGTTAGAAATCACGAGAAGCAAGAGGAGGCAAGCCAATAAAAGAGCAAGTCATGGAAGTTTTGAGTATGAAGACTCACAAACAACAGGGTAGTGACATCCATGGGCCATTCCATGGGTATGGCCAATAGAGGCTGCCTTGCCTTTCCTGGGCTTCAGTCCTCCTCTGGAGAGACCCCCTCACCAGAGAATGAGGATTTAACCTTTAGTTGCTAAAATGAGCTTAGATGACAGCTCAGGCCCCTCAGTCTGCAAATGGGCTTTGATTACTGCAGTTCACAGGAACTGTTCTCAGATTCAAATGAATCAAGAAAATTACTCCAGCTTCAGCCTCTCACAAGGAAAATTCCACTTGTACTCTGGGTCCTGTGCCTACGCATGTCCACTATGACGACAGCATGCATCCCTATAAATGCATTTGAGGCTCTGTTGACTTCTTGCAAATGGATAAGCTTCCTGCTTTCCCTTTGGTAGCACTTAATATTCAACAGTGGACTTGCTTCCTAGCAAGAACTATATCCAGTAAAGATCCTCTGTATCAGAATTCAGTAAACATACAACATAACTTTTCTGGAGGAAAGCTTAACAATGTGTATCATATCCTTTAAAACTTCTATATCATTATATAGATCCCTTTGAGTGGCAAGAAACAGAAACTTTGGGGTGGGAGGTGGGAAGGAGGTTCAAGAGGGAGGGGACATATGTATACCTATGGCTGATTTGTGTTGATACATAGTAGAAACCCTGGTGGCTCAGATGGTAAAGAATCTGCCTGCAGTGTGGGAGACCTGGGTTCAATCCCTGGGTTAGGAAGATCCCCTGAAGGAGGGCATGCAACTCACTCCAGTATTCTTGCCTGGAGAATCCCCAGGGACAGAGGAGCCTGGTGGGCTACAGTTCATGGAGTTGCAAAGAGTGACAAGACTGAGCAACTATGCACAGCACAACACAGCATGGCAGAAAGCAATACAATATTGTAACACAATTATCCTCCAATTAAGAATAAAAACACCAGTACAGTATCAGTTCAATTCAGTTCAGTCACTCAGTCGTGTCTGACTCTTTGTGACCCCGTGAATCGCAGCACACCTGGCCTCCCTGTCCATCACCATCTCCTGGAGTTCACTCAGACTCATGTTCATCGAGTCCGTGATGCTATCCAGCCATCTCATCCTCTGTCGTCCCCTTCTCCTCCTGCCCCCAGTCCTTCCCAGCATCAGA
>SJYT01028459.1:37899-62706 GCA_006410635.1 Cephalophus harveyi | reverse complement strand
ACTGAACTGAACTGAACTGAGAATTGCTGCGATGTAGTTTTCTTGACACCTCTGGTCTCTGTTTTCTGCAGTTTTCAAAACAGTTTAATCAAAACTGTCTATATTACTGGGGTTTTAGCCTGACAATTCTAATAGGGACTGAGGGAGTTCACTGAACAGTGACAGCCTATAGGTGCTGCATCAGAGGGAGAGGGGTCTGCAGATGAGGTGGACAGGGAGGCTCCCAGTGGATGGCTTGGCCATAGATGGGCATGTAGCCACCTGTGTAACCACTCTGGCCTCCTTGGAGGGACTCAGATCAATAACTATGATGTGCTTTCTACTGTGCTGGTGGGCATGGATGCTACACCACCAGAGTACAGTGAGAGGGGACACAGTGAGATCAGCGAGATGGCATTTAAACCAAACTTTCAACAATGGTAGAATTTGGACAGGTGATCATGAGGAATAAAGACTTTGCAACCAACTAGATTGCTGGGCGCAGAGCTAGGAATGAGGATGATTGGTGATGTGCTGGGAAGGAGGAAGGCCAGGGAAGACCAGAGAGAGTTTGGGCCTAAAGTCGTAACAGAAAGGGAGATACCCAACTGGAGGCGTGAGGGAGGAGGAGGCTGGCAGAGTCACACAGGGCACTTTGAAGGGTGTGGCTTGGAGTTGGGAAAGCCAGGCATGCCAGGGTGGATGATGAGACCTGGAGTATGGAGGGAACAATGGAATAAGGACAAAGTGATATTTTGAAGACCATTACAAATATGATGCACCTTGTTTACCGAGTAGACCTCTAGGATGAAGTTGTGAACTCTATCACAACATGATGAGGATCAAGTTACTAGGGAGATTTCCTCTTCCATCCACCTCTCATCCATTTGAAAAGTGTTTATGAAAGGCACCCTTGGACACAGGCCAGTGAATGCCATTTACTCAAAGGTGGGAACTGCTTTCCTTTGCTTCCTGTCTTGCAGGTTCGACAGGGTCAGGGTCACTGACAACAGAACACATGTTTCATATTTTCAGTGTCAACAACATCTCTCCCGCTGTCTGGAAATGAGTGACTCATAGTACTTGACAATTTTAATGTATCTATTACACTAAACAATATTTTCACAGAAATTAAAAAGTAAAATACAATCACAGAAACTTAATAGACAACAGTTTTCATTTTTCCATATTCATTTCCATTCTTCATAGCATCTGGTATGGCATCACCAACCCAATGGACATGAGCAAACTCAAGGAAATGGTGAAGAGCAGGGAAGCCTGGAATGCTGCAGTCCATGGGGTTGCAAAGAACTGGACTTGACTTAGCAAGTGGACAATAAATTTTGATAATATTTTAAGTTAAAAAGATTCAAGGACATAGATCAACTTCAAGCAGTCACAGAAGAGTAAAAGTGCCATGGTTCCTGAAAGTCAGTGTTTTTAGCTTCATAAACATTTAGCCAAGTGCCTGCAGTCTGGCTAATGACGAAAGAAGCAAGGAGCAAGCTGGCTCACGTCTCCTGTTGAGCAGAGAGCTCCAGCGAGTTCCACTGAACTCCACCAGGGAGCTTGGATGACCATCTGCAGATCTCAACGGGGTGACATTCACAATGCAAGAGCCAGGGGCCCATTTAACAAATGTCAGGGCAGCATGAAGAGAACAACAGAAGGAAGAAAAATGCATTCCACATCTGGGAGCGTGCGGAAGTTGAGAACAGATTGTTTAGAGGAACGCAGAGGAATCTGCTTTGCTTCTCAATCATTGCCACAGACTTTGAAAATTTATTTATTTACTTATTTTGGCTGCACTGGGTCTTTGTTGCTGTGTGCAGGCTTCCCCTAGTTGTGGAGAGTGGGAGCTCCTCCTCGTCGTGGTGCATGGGCTTCCCGGGGGTGGGCTCTCACGGATGGCTTCTCTTGTTGCAGAGCACAGGCCCTCGGGCACACGGGCTTCAGTAGCTGTGGCTGACAGGCTCTAGAGCTCCGGCTTAGTAGCTGCGATGCATGAGCTAGTTGCTCCCCAGCATGTGGAATCTTCCCAGACCAGGGATCGAACCTGTGTCCCCTGCATTGGCAGGCAGATTCTCATCCACTGTGTCACCAGGGAATTCCCATTGCCACACTTTCGTCTCTACTCTCCATCAGCCATTTTTATCTCTTTCATCTTCTAACTACATTTATACACTCGCATTAAGCCAACGATTTTTGTATGAATTTGAAGCCATTTTCACATTATCTGAGTTCAGGCTGCTATAACAATGATACCACAAACTGCACAGCTTAAACAACAAATAAGTATTTCTCATAATTCTGCAAACTGAGAAATGCAAGACCTAGGTGCCAGCAGATGCGGTGTCTGCCTGCCTCCTGGTTTGCAGACGGCCACCTTCTCATGGTGTCCTCACAGGGCGAGGGGTGGTATGACAGGCGAGATCTCTTGTATCTTCTTATCAGGGCACTATTCTATCGCAAGGACTCCACCCTCAGGACCTAATCAGCCCCCAAAGACCCCACCTCTAAATACCATTCCACTGGGGATTAGAGTTTCCACATATGGATTTGAACTATAACCCATAACACACATGGATAGTGCCAAAAATGCTGGCACTGTTCTTCCCAGGACACCAATGTCTCCTGAAATCAAATTACAAAGGAGACACTCTATTTTGTGCCTACCTGCCTTCTTTTTGGTGTGATCATGAGTATTTCATTTGGGCGAGGTCTTTTTTTTTAAAAATCCTATTTACTTGTTTATTTTTGGCTGCACTAGGTCTTCGCTGCTTCTCACAGGGTTGTGGGCTTCTCAATGTGATGGCTTCTCTTGTTGCAGGGCGTGGGTTCTAGGCTTTCGGGCTTCAGTGGTTGGGGTATGTGGGCTGCAGAGCCCAGGCCAGCATCTGTGGCGAACGGGCTTAGCTGCCCCGCAGCATGTGGGGTCTTCCCGGATCAGGGATCAAACCCATGTCCCTTGCACTGGCTGGTGGATTCTTAGCCATTGGACCACCAGGAAGTCCCTGGACTAGGTCTTAAGGATAGAATTTCTATAGTTGGAGATAATGGGGTGGGAATTTCAGATGAAGGGGGAAAAAGTGAACAACTGCTTTTAGACCTATATTCTTACAAAGGACTAAAAATCTCAGAGGCTTTTCTAAATGTAAAAATTCACACAGATTCTTCCTGTTGTTTTCAAGAGGGCTTTTAGCATTTTCCACAGAGCAGATGAGCCGGTTGTCTTTGCTGTGTGAAGTATGGTGTTGACAGGGAAGGGCCCAGTTTTGCGCCCCATGTGAGTCCCGTGGCTTTACGCAGAGAAGGTGATTCTGTTCTTACAGGCACAGGGAGTGCCTCACACCTGCCTGGCCTTGGTGACAGACTGTGGTGGTTTCCATGAAAACCTCCCTCCAACTGGAAAAATAACCCCCACCCCTTAAAACAGGCAAAGCACATTTCCTGCCAAAAAGTAGATCTGTGAAACCACCTCCTTGTTGTTTCTTTCTTGTCTCATCCATTTTTGCCTTGATCATGAACACTGCCCCCCAATCACACAGGGAGTCGGATACACCATGAAGACTGTCTTCCATCTCCTGTTCTTTCTGGGTGTGGGAGTGAAGAGCAGAGAACTGTCCTCTTTCAGGGTAGCATCTGGAATAACCAGTAACAGATGCAGAAATGAGTCATCATCCTCAGGGAGCTTGCCTGCCTCCAAGCTGAGAGCGTCAGTCAGGAGGGCTGGCTGGATCTACCAGCTGACTGCCTGCTACGTCGCCAATAAAGTTCCTTCCCCAAATTGTCAGCTGTTTGCCACAGTGCCTGGAATTGCACCATGAGCTTCAACAACTGGCTTGTGAGAGCTGGTTACTTGACTTTTAGCAGGGCTAGAATGCTTGCCCTATGGTTTTCCATGACCTGGCAGGGTCTTCAGGGGGGGGAGTGGGCTCACAGATTATTTATTTGGAACAAACAATTCATTCAACAGACATGTGAACTAACAGCAAACTTGAGAGTCAACTGTGAAGAAGGCACTTTGCGGTGGTTGAGAGAAGAGGAAGGAGCCCAGCCCTTGTCTTCGGCTACAAAGACCTCATTCCTGAAACAGCAAACATAGACGGGCCTGACCTGTCCAGGACCATAACAGATACAGGCCTGGTGGATGCAACATCAAAGGGCTGGCTTCACTGGCATGGCGGAGAGCGAGGCTTTCACATGAGTCACCCTCCCTCTCTTGACATGCTACCCCTGAAGGCTGGTATAGTTTCCCCCGTAGCAAAAGCGAAGGAATTTAGGCTTCAACAGGTTTTGAGCACTTCTGTGGTGGCCAGGTGTCTGACCACAGTGCCCACTTCAGGTGCACCAATTTCAGTGCCTCTGGACTTTACCCAAAGCCATTGGGTCTTGGCAGCCCCCAGGTGTCCCAGAAGTGCCCCCGGGACAAGCTTGAACCTTGGAGCAAACAGCAAACCTTGCTGTTTGTGTCTTTGTTCAGTTCAGTTCAGTCGCTCAGTCGTGTCCGACTCTTTGCGACCCCATGAATCGCAGCACGCCAGGCCTCCCTACTTCCACTGTATAATCATAAGGGATTTGATTTAGGTCATACCTGAATGGTCTAGTGGTTTTCCCTACTTTCTTCAATTTGAGTCTGAATTTGGCAATAAGGAGTTCATGATCTGAGCCACAGTCAGCTCCCGGCCTTGTTTTTGTTGACTGTATAGAGCTTCTCCATCTTTGGCTGCATAGAATATAATCAATCTGATTTCGGTGTTGACCATCTGGTGATGTCCACGTGTAGAGTCTTCTCTTGTGTTGTTGGAAGAGGGTGTTTGCTATGACCAGTGCATTTTCTTGGCAAAACTCTATTAGTCTTTGCCCTGCTTCATTCCGCAATAGTTTATTTATTAATTTATTTTAGTTGGAGGCTAATTACTTTACAATATTGTATTGGTTTTGCCATACATTGACACGAATCTGCCATGGGTGTACATGTATTCCCCATCCTGAACCCCCCTCCTATCTTCTCCCTCCCCATCCCATCCCTCAGGGTCATCCCAGTGCACCAGCCCTGAGCATCCTGTCTCATGCATCGAACCTGGACTGGTGATCTGTTTCATATATGATAATATACATGTTTCAAGGCTATTCTCTCAGATCATCCCACCCTCTCCCTCTCCCACAGAGTCCAAAAGACTGTTCTATACATTTGTGTCTCCTTTGCTATCTTGCATATAGGGTTCGTTACCATCTTTCTAAATTCCACATATATGTGTTAGTATACTGTTATTGGTGTTCTTCTTTCTGGCTTACTTCACTCTGTATAATAGGCTCCAGTTTCATCCACCTCATTAGAACTGATTCAAATGTATTCTTTTTAATGGCTGAGTAATACTCCATTGTGTATATGTACCACAGCTTTCTTATCCATTCGTCTGCTGATGGACATCCAGGTTGCTCCCATGTCCTGGCTATTGTAAACAGTGCTGCAACGAACATTGGGGTACATGTGTCTCTTTCAATTCTGGTTTCCTCAGCACGTATGCCCAGCAGTGGGATTGCTGGGTCATAAGGCAGTTCCATTTCCAGTTTTTAAAGGAATCTCCACACTGTTCCCCATAGTGGCTGTACTAGTTTGCATTCCCACCATCTGTTAATAGATTTTAAAGGAAGGTATTGACCTGGGGAGAGGAGCTCCAGGACAGCAATTATTAGCCAAGATGTCAGCTGTGTAATGGAAATGTTGGTGATCATCTTGGGTATTCAATTATTATACTGAAAATATTAATGCTGTGTTTTACTAACAAGTAATTTAGAAGATTTAATAAATTATAGCCATAAACCCAATTTATTATCAATAACCCAGTGATTAACCTTAGACACATTAATCTAATGTTAAGAGATTTAAGAAAAGGCAAAGGGACCACTGTTCTGTGTCTCTTCATTTCATCCCATGAGGGGTGATGGGGGATAATCTCAGGCAAGTTTTTTTCCTTTGATGCCCCAGTATCTTTATCTGTAAAGAGGGGACAATAATGTAAAATATGTAACATTGATTTATTTCTTCATTCATAATTCATTCAACAAATAGTCACTTGAAGCCTTACTCTGAATCAGGAGGCATTATTTTTCCCAAGAGTAAACAAGACAGATAAGGATCTCCCTGTTTTGGAGTTTACATTCTGGTAGGGACTCAAGAACCCTTCTGAGAAAAACAGCTGAAATGGCATGTGCCAAGAAAGAACTCCACAGTTCAAGACATTGAAACAGTTTAATCCTTAGGTAAAGCAGTTTTTGGTATGTGTCTCTATACAGTCTCTAAGAAAAGTATTCTGGGAACAAACAGCAAATACCTCACTAAGATGTTGATGAATAAAGAAATGCTGTTTGGAACAGCTAGGGACTCAAGAACCCTTCTGAGAAAAACAGCTGAAATGGCATGTGCCAAGAAAGAACTCCACAGTTCAAGACATTGAAACAGTTTAATCCTTAGGTAAAGCAGTTTTTGGTATGTGTCTCTATACAGTCTCTAAGAAAAGTATTCTGGGAACAAACAGCAAATACCTCAATAAGATGTTGATGAATAAAGAAATGCTGTTTGGAACAGCGCAAGGTTTTAAAGCATTTCAGAGGGTCAGTGACCACATGATCATCTCTTCATTTTGTAAAGAGCCCACTGGCTAAGTGAAATCCACAAAGAACAAGGCAGGCTGCCTCTATCCAAATTCTTGCCTAAGAAAGATGCTTAGCACTAGAATCATCCCACTATTTTACCTTATTACATATTTGGAGTTTAACTATCTTTACTTCTCTGAATCTATTTATCCAGAGCAGGCGATGGCACCCCACTCCAGTACTCTTGCTTGGAAAATCCCACGGACGAAGGAGCCTGGTAGGCTGTAGTCCCTGGGGTCGCGAAGAGTAAGACACGACTGAGTGACTTCACTTTCCCTTTTCACTTTTACACTAATGTCTCCTGAAATCAAATTACAAAGGAGACACTGTCTATTTTGTGCCTACCTGCCTTCTTTTTGGCGTGATTATGAGGATTTCATTTGGGCGAGGTCTTTTTTTAAAAAATCCTATTTACTTGTTTATTTTTGGCTGCGCTAGGTCTTCGTTGCTTCACACAGGGTTGTGGGCTTCTCAATGTGATGGCTTCTCTTGTTGCAGGGCGTGGGTTCTAGGCTTTCGGGCTTCAGTGGTTGGGCTATGTGGGCTGCAGAGCCCGGGCCAGCAGCTGTGGCGAACGGGCTTAGCTGCCCCGCAGCATGTGGGGTCTTCTCGGATCAGGGATCAAACCCATGTCCCTTGCACTGGCTGGTGGATTCTTAGCCATCGGACCACCAGGGAAGTCCCTGGACTAGGTCTTAAGGATCAAATTTCTATAGTTGGAGATAATGGGGTGGGAATTTCAGATGAAGGGGGAAAAAGTGAACAACTGCTTCTAGACCTATATTCTTACAAAGGGCTAAAAATCTCAGAGGCTTTTCTAAATGTAAAAATTCACGCAGATTCTTCCTGTTGTTTTCAAGAGGGCTTTTAGCATTTTCCACAGAGCAGATGAGCCGGTTGTCTTTGCTGTGTGAAGTATGGTGTTGACAGGGAAGGGCCCAGTCTTGAGTCCCATGTGAGTCCCGTGGCTTTACGCAGAGAAGGTGATTCTGTTCTTACAGGCACAGGGAGTGCCTCACACCTGCCTGGCCTTGGTGACAGACTGTGGTGGTTTCCATGAAAACCTCCCTCCAACTGGAAGAATAACCCCCACCCCTTAAAACAGGCAAAGCACATTTCCTGCCAAAAAGTAGATCTGTGAAACCACCTCCTTGTCGTTTCTTTCTTGTCTTATCCATTTTTGCCTTGATCATGAACACTGCCCCCCAATCACACAGGGAGTCGGATACACCATGAAGACTGCCTTCCATCTCCTGTTCTTTCTGGGTGTGGGAGTGAAGAGCAGAGAACTGTCCTCTTTCAGGGTAGCATCTGGAATAACCAGTAACAGATGTAGAAATGAGTCATCATCCTCAGGGAGCTTGCCTGCCTCCAAGCTGAGAGCGTCAGTCAGGAGGGCTGGCTGGATCTACCAGCTGACTGCCTGCTACGTCGCCAATAAAGTTCCTTCCCCAAATTGTCAGCTGTTTGCCACAGTGCCTGGAATTGCACCATGAGCTTCAACAACCGGCTTGTGAGAGCTAGTTACTTGACTTTTAGCAGGGCTAGAATGCTTGCCCTATGGTTTTCCATGACCTGGCAGGGTCTTCACTGAGGGGAGTGGGCTCACAGATTATTTATTTGGAACAACCAATTCATTCAACAGACATCTGAACTAACAGCACACTTGAGAGTCAGCTGTGAAGAAGGCACTTTGAGGTGGTTGAGAGAAGAGGAAGGAGCCCAGCCCTTGTCTTTGTCTACAAAGACCTCATTCCTGAAACAGCAAACATAGACGGGCCTGACCTGTCCAGGACCATAACAGATACAGGCCGGGTGGACGCAGTATCAAAGGGCTGGCTTCACTGGCATGGCGGAGAGAGAGGCTTTCACATGAGTCACCCTCCCTCTCTTGACATGCTACCCCTGAAGGCTGGTATAGTTTCCCCCATAGCAAACGTGAAGGAATTTAGGCTTCAACAGGTTTTGAGCACTTCTGTGGTGGCCAGGTGTCTGACCACAGCGCCCCACTTCAGGTGCACCAATTTCAGTGCCTCTGGACTTTACCCAAAGCCATTGGGTCTTGGCAGCCCCCAGGTGTCCCAGAAGTGCCCCCAGGGCAAGCTTGAACCTTGGGGGATAGCCTTGCTGTTTGTCTCTGTTAATAGTTTATTTATTTATTTATTTTAGTTGGAGGCTAATTACTTTACAATATTGCATTGGTTTTGCCATACATTGACACGAATCCGCCATGGGTGTACATGTGTTCCCCATCCTGAACCCCCCTCCTATCTCCTCCCTCCCCATCCCATCCCTCAGGGTCATCCCAGTGCACCAGCCCTGAGCACCCTGTCTCATGCATTGAACCTGGACTCAGCCCCTATCACCTGTCTCTTATACACATCTTGTTTTACTAACAAGTAAATTAGAAGATTTAATAAATTATAGCCATAAACCCAATTTATTATCAATAACCCAGTGATTAACCTTAGACACATTAATCTAATGTTCAGTTCAGTTCAGTTCAGTCTCTCAGTCGTGTCCGACTCTTTGTGACCCCATGAATCGCAGCACGCCAGGCCTCCCTGTTCATCACCATCTCTCGGAGTTCACTCAGACTCACATCCATTGAGTCCGTGATGCCATCCAGCCATCTCATCCTCGGTCGTCCCCTTCTCCTCTTGCCCCCAATCCCTCCCAGCATCAGAGTCTTTTCCAATGAGTCAACTCTTGGCATGAGGTGGCCAAAGTACTGAAGTTTCAGCTTTAACATCATTCCTTCCAAAGAAATCCCAGGGTTGATCTCCTTCAGAATGAATTGGTTGGATCTCCTTGCAGTCCAAGGGACTCTCAAGAGTCTTCTCCAACACCACAGTTCAAAAGCATTAATTCTTCGGCGCTCAGCCTTCTTCACAGTCCAACTCTCACATCCATACATGACCACAGGAAAAACCATAGCCTTGACTAGACTGTTAAGAGATTTTTAAAAAGGCAAAGGGACCACTGTTCTGTGTCTCTTCATTTCATCCCATGAGGGGTGATGGGGGATAATCTCAGGCAAGTTTTTTCCTTTGATGCCCCAGTATCTTTATCTGTAAAGAGGGGACAATAAAGTAAAGTATGTAACATTGATTCATTTCTTCATTCATAATTCATTCAACAAATAGTCACTTGAAGCCTTACTCTGAATCAGGAGGCATTATTGTTCCCAAGAGTAAAGAAGACTGATAAGGATCTCCCTATTGTGGAGTTTACATTCTGGTAGGGACTCAAGAACCCTTCTGAGAAAAACAGCTGAAATGGCACGTGCCAAGAAAGAACTCCACAGTTCAAGACATTGAAACAGTTTAATCCTTAGATAAAGCAGTTTTTGGTATGTGTCTCTATACAGTCTCTAAGAAAAGTATTCTGGGAACAAACAGCAAATACCTCAATAAGATGTTGATGAATAAAGAAATGCTGTTTGGAACAGTGCAAGGTTTTAAAGCATTTCAGAGGGTCAGTGACCACATGATCATCTCTTCATTTTGTAAAGAGCCCACTGGCTAAGTGAAATCCACAAAGAACAAGGCAGGCTGCCTCTATCCAAATTCTTGCCTAAGAAAGATGCAAGCACTAGAATCATCCCACTATTTTACCTTATTACATATTTGGAGTTTAACTATCTTTACTTCTCTGAATCTATTTATCTCAGAGAAGGTGATGGCTCCCCACTCCAGTACTCTTGCTTGGAAAATTCCGTGGACAGAGGAGCCTGGTAGGCTGTAGTCCCTGGGGTCGCGAAGAGTAAGACACGACTGAGTGACTTCACTTTCCCTTTTCACTTTCATGCATTGGAGAAGGAAATGGCAACCCACTCCAGTGTTCTTGCCTGGAGAATCCCAGGGACGGGGGAGCCTGGTGGGCTGCCGTCTATGGGGTCGCACAGAGTCGGACATGACTGAAGTGACTTAGCAGCAGTAGCAGCAGTATTACCCAAATAATGGATTTTACATAGCTTGGCTGATGTCCCTGATTCGTTTCATATTGCATTTACATCATGACTTCTCTGGAAATAAATTATATTTGATCTAAACACTTAATTGGGTTATGCTTTTTTGCAAAGACCATTTATTTTTGCAATTGTTATGAAAACCACGTGGGACCAAGTTTCTAACAGCACTGAACTCTTTCTATGTGAATTTCAAAGCAACTTCGAAGATGTTAATTTCAAGAATACATCTTTAAACATCACCCACCTTATTAAACAAGCGTTCGAGGTGAGAAAGAAGGATTCAGATTGGACCTATATAGCATAGACTTATCTAGTAATAGACTAGTACTAAAAAACTCAATCTCCTGGCTTGATAAGTAGTCCAAATACTGGGCAACCCCAGGTTTTTTCCACTGCTTTTCAATATGGTATGCTAATAACACTTGATAGCAATATCTTTTATTGTAGAGCTTGTCACATTCATGACATTCTAAAAATATTTTCTAAGGAATTTTGAGCCAGAAGATAAATCTATCACACATTTAAAACAGAATTTTGCAATTTATTGCTACAACTGTGTTCAGAATTATCCAAGAGTTTTATTATTATTATTTGAGGTAACATTGATATTTATAACACTATGTAAGTTTCAGAATTATCCAAGTGTTACTTCAGAGGCAATGACCCTAAGTAATAGCTGAAATGCAGTGTTTTTTTGTTTTAAACATGGACATTTAATTCTCATCTGAGTCCTGTTAAGTCTTGTTCAAACCAGCCAGACAGTAAAGCAGATGAGGACTCTGTATAATTTTAATGGCTGTGCTCTGAGACATACTTCAAAATGGCACACCTGACCCCCCACACTATCCGGATGTCACTTCTCTGCCTATGAAAAAACTTTCTGCTGCTCTTCAGTTTGTTCGCAAACATCAAGCTGCCTAGAGTTCTTGTGATTTCTGAGACTCCAAAAGGAATCTTGGAGAAAGCAAGGACCACGCGACAGGTTTGGGGAAGAAGTCTTCACCTGCAAAAGCAAAACGAAGTACAGGTGCACTAGCCCGCGGCCCCAGATGCCCACCCGGCAGTTTCCAGCTCCTTTTTAGCGAAAGGCACTGTGAGCTACCTGACACTTCGCTGTGCTCCTCTCTTTTGGAGCCGCGGAAATGGATATTCTTTCAACACTAGACTAGTCCAGTCTCCCCAGCTCGTATCTTCGGCGTCTTCGCTGCCCCGAGCCCAACCCTTCTGTCAGCTCACCGCGCCAAGACCTTGGTCCAGGTTTGGGGACAGTTCAAAGAAAGAGGAAAAAGATGGCTCAGCTGGGAAAAGGATAAGAATAAGGTGGCCTGTGGCTCGGTCCAGAAATGCCGGTCTTTTTTAGGCACACGGGAGGGAGAAAAGTTTCCTTTGTCAAACTAGTGACCACGTGGCGCTATGGCGGTCACCAGCAGCAATCCCGTCAGACTGCCAGGCGCGGACCTGGGGACGTGCCAGTCACCTCCTGCGCTGGTCAAGGGGAGCCCCGAAAAGTGGGGGCACCGCGGGAACACATGAGAGAGCCGAGCTGGGGGACACAAGGCCTAAGAGGGTAGCTCGGGGTGCAGCGCGTAGGGCGGGGTTGCCGGCGGTGGGTGGATGCGGGATGCGGGACGCGGGGTTCCCGGGGTGGGGGCGCCAAGAGTGAGGTTCCCGGGTGGGAGTGCGGAGGGCAGGTTCGGGAAGCAGTGGGGTGCAGACAGCGGCCTTCCCAGGGTGGGGGCGCGGAGGGCGGAGCCCCGAGGGGCCGGGGGCCGGGCCGGGGCGGGGGCGGAGAGCTGCGGGCAGGCAGGGCATGGCGTCCATGGCGGCGGCGATTGCGGCCTCGCGCACGGCAGTCATGAGTGCGAACCGGCCTCTGGACGACCGGGAGCGGAAGCGCTTCACCTACTTCTCGTCGCTAAGCCCCATGGCTAGGAAGATCATGCAGGACAAGGAGAAGATCCGGGAGAAGTACGGGCCCGAGTGGGCGCGGCTGCCGCCGGCGCAGCAGGACGAGATCATCGACCGGTGCCTGGTGGGGCCGAGCGCCCCGGCGCCCGGCGACCCCGAGGAGCTCGCGCGCTTCCCCGGCTTGCGCGGGCCCACGGGCCAGAAGGTGGTGCGCTTCGGGGACGAGGTAGGTGCGGACGGGCCGGCGTCCCCTCCACCCCTCCCCGGCTACGCGAGGCGCCCGCGGCCGGGCAGACACCTGCCGGCTAGCAGCCGTCCCCTCCAGACGCGCGGGCGCAAGAACCCGGGTGGGTGGAAGGGGCGGCCTGGAGCCGGAGGTCGGGGGCTGGGGTGCTCCCCGGGGGAGACTGTGGAGAACCGCCGAGCGAAGGAAGGAGGTCATTCAAGACCCTCCATCTAGACCTTCCCCGGCGGGCCGCAGGGGACCCGAGACTTCTCCCAGAGCCGGAGGCAGTTGCTGGTAGCCAGGCAGACCAAATTGGCAGCAACAGGGGATTTTTAAGCCAGGCCAGCCTAGGTTCTAATCTGTTCTGCCATTTAGCTGTCTGGCCGTGGGTGACCTAACCTTTTAGAACCTCAGGTACCCCCAAGAATAATAATACCCACCCCAACCCTGCTAGGGAAGGTAGTCAGCATTTTATACGTAATAATATTATTAATATTTGTGATGAGTTGTGCGGGGAGACTGAAATTGTCAAGCAAGATAACAAGAATAAAGAGGTGCCTTCCAAGATTTCCCAAAGCCTAAGATGTTTCCGAGTGAGCCCCATGTGCAGTTTTGTTTTGGGAGTGAGTGTGGTGGCCCCTCTTTTCCATTGAAAAACACTGGATACGTTTAAATGAGCTGTTGCAAACCTTTGGTACATATAAGGGCATGTCTGGGCCTCTGACCTAGACACTCTGCTGGGACTTCTAGAGGGGTGGTCACTGGAGGAAGAAACCCTGAAGCTAGAAAAAACTCAGGGATGACCCATGGAAAGTCACAAAGGCCTGAGTGTTCTGTGCTGCTCAGAAAGTTGGCTTTTTCTTGGAAATGTGTTTAACTAAAACCTGTTTGGTGCCAAATTTGTGGCTCTTGGGCTTTTCAAACTCAACTTTTGGTCTCAGTCGAAAGCAGCAAGCAATAGGCAATGAAATCCGCATGCTTTGAGGCTGCAAGGATGAGGGGCCAAGCTTGGAGATTTTCTGAGGAAGTTGTGGACTGCGGAAGGAATTCTAGTGGAGAATGAGGTTTTAATCTGATTTTCAAGCGTGAGTGTGCGGAAACGTTGATTAATACAAAATGCTTGTGGTCATAAACCCACTTTAACGTGAGGGATGTGTGAGAGGCAGAAATATGCTGCCCACATGGCTTTATTCTGACAGGATGAAAAATCTTCATTGGATTTTAAACTCTAAAGGCTTTGCCAGGAAAAATGAGGGTGTGGTAACGGAAGGGATGAGAATATACGTTTAAAATTTAATCCCAGAGCTGAAACATATTTAATGTGAAAATAAGCATCTCTAAAGATGTTTGCAGTGTTGGTGCTCAGATTTGGGTGATGGAAAAGCAGGCAGCTCCTCTTGGAAACGTAATGAGTAAATAAACTGTGAGAGGAAATAAACCTGCAAGTACTTACAGATGTTGGAGACTCACTGTCATTTTCCCTTAACTAGCTGTCTGGCTAAGAATATCCACATGCCTGTTCATCATCAAAAGGCCTGTGCCATATTGCTGATAAGATGTGGCCAAGTGAATTGTGTACTCTGATTCCTTAACTGGGTACCGGACTGAGCCATTTATGAATTTGTAAACCCAAAGCAATTTAACAGCCAATAGAACTTTTTGTTGTGGTACTTCTGTATTCTTCCAGGAGCACAAGAGCCCTGTTTTTCAGAACTGCACTCAGCTTTGCAAAAGCTGCCTCGGAGCATGATCTGCAAACCTCCTGCCAGGCTCTCAGCATGAGTGGCAGAGACACAATGAGTTTGAAGAAAGGTACAGAGGAACATTGCCCAGAGCTTTTTTGTCTTTTTGGCTACAGTGATTTAATCCCACTAGGGAGTTTAAAGTGTGTTACATCGACTTGGCACTAGAGTAGAGTTGGTAGTCTCATGCCCAGGAGTATGGTTGTTCTTGGAGGAGGATTGGCTCCTGGGCACAAGGGGTGATGATGGGGACAGCTTGGGGTGCCCCCTCTGTAGGCTGCTGGACAGAGTAGCCTGAATAGGCGGCCCCAGGCTTACCCAAAAGGGCCCTGAACCATACTGAGTCAGCCGCTCCGTCCCTTCCTGTTTGATCTGCCTTCAGATGTAGTCTCTGTGGCTTCCATAGCCAGTCTTGGAACAGAGAATGCTCCCTGGCCTCCACCACTGCCAGCATCCACAGTTGGCTCATTGAAGGATGGGTGCTTAGGTGAACCCCAGCTCTTGCTTTAGCCAGTGTCTGACCGTGGGTGACAGGCAGGGTGGGCCTTGTAGATACTTGGGAAAGACCGTCTGGGATACTGGGCTCCCAGGGCCTTTTCTAAGGCTATAATAGCAGGCACCTGCGCTTGGTTGTGAGTCTTGGGTTTGCTTTGGCTCCCCATCAACTAACTTTTTGACTGTGGTAATTCATTAATGTCTCTGAACTCCTACAGTGGGAAGAACAGTAACAGGATGATAGTAGAGCTTATATGTAGGAAAGGCCTATGGGATTAAAAATGGCTGCTGCTGCCAATGGCGAAAATGTCAATATTAAGGTTGTTAGCTGTAGTCTGTCTATGTCCACTTTTGAAAATCACTATCATGAAATAAATTCCTCCCATTGCTAAGCTTAGAGTTGGCCGTGTAGAGTCCCACGTGAGAAGGAGCTCTGCTCTGATGAGCTCTGGGGATTCACCGTGGGGCACATATTGAAAGCTGGGCTTGCTCTGTCCACAGTGTGGACGTGAGGTACCCTGACTCCTGATCAGCCATCATTCCAGCCTCAGATTGTGCCCCCCTTTCAGCTATCATGAAGGACCAGGACATCGCCTATTTCTTTGAATACCCTCTACCCTGTCGCCAGTAACATTTTTGCATCCCAGACAGCCACATTTTACATCAGATCATGCGAATACAGCCTTCAACTGTGACTGTCATCCAGTCATTGTTATGTGTTGCAGGAACAAGCAAGTGGAAACTTGCTTGTGTATTGATGGTCATGGATCTCAGTGGCAGGGAGTGTGGTCAGGGCTCGACTCACACGTCCAGTTGACACACAAGGGGCTGCTCTGTGTGGGACACGTGTGCCAGCATGCCATCTGTGTGTTCATTTTTATGTTTGCTGTCTGTAAAGCAAGAGGACCAGTGTCCAGGCCCAGATCCACCCTTGCTGGGAGGACGAGCCTGATGCAGAGAGGGAGGCTGGCTGCCTGCCTTTGAGCATGGAAGCCATGAAGGGTTCTATCAGTTTTTTGGTTCTTACTACCTTGGCAGTCAACCGAGTGACTATTTCCCTAAGCCTAGTATGTTAGACACTAGAGCCACTCATGCTTTAGGGATGCTTAACCTTCCTAGGTGGCTCAGTGGTAAAGAATCCGCCTGTCAATGCAGGAGACGCAAGAGATGCAGGTTCAATCCCTGGGACGGGAAGATCCCCTGGGGGTGGAAATGGCAACCTGCTCCAACATTCTTGCCTGGAAAATTCCATAGACAGAGGAGCCTGGAAGGCTGCAGTCCATGGGGTCTCAAGGAGTTGGACATGACTGAGTGACCGAGCATCCCCAGCTCACTGGACCTCTCGGGCTTACAAGCCTTGCTTGAAACAAACAGGGACATTGGGCTTGCCCTTTGCATCACATTTGGTCTGAATGTTAAGGCATGTTTGCAAATGGGTGCTTTCAGCAGTTTGCCCTGTGCTTCTCAATTCCTGCCTTCTTCCTACATCAGTAAAAGTCTGGGGAATGGCTTATTTTGGGAGATGAAGAGCTTTCATCTAGGGAGATTTAGGTATCACTCCAGCCTGCCTCCACAGCTTCCTGTTATCAAATAGCAGAAACAGAAAACAAAACCCTGACTTTCTACGCATGCTTAGCTCTTTGCTCCCTGCCCTTACTCCCAGATTCTTGCCACCAGTCTAGCAGGATCTGAGAATTCAGGGTTCTGAGCTCTGTGCCACAGCTAGGCTCCAGATAAGCCATAAGCAGGTGAACTCAGAAATTTGGGCAGCCGGAGTATTGATTCTCATGGACCTACTTGCCTGTTTCACCTCATTATAAAGTAAGTGGGGCTGGGCAGGAAGGATGTTTCTATGTGCCAACCCCAGGCACCGGGATCTGGATTCTGAGTGCTGGAAAATGTGGGTTGTAAGCCCTGGAGCCAGACAACTCCACCTCCTCTTCAGCAGCTTCATGACCAGCTGCTGTTGGAAGGAGGTGTTCCCCCAGCCCATGTGTCCCTCCCCCTCCTGCAGGAACCAGAGGACTGGCTGGCTGCTCTTTCACTCCACCTGGTCTTCACCTCCTTTGCTGGGGCTTCCTGACTCCTGCAGGAAGTCAGGAGATCTTCTGCAGGCCTCTGAAGGCCCCTCAGTTTCCACAGCCCCCCTGCCTGTCCAGCTCCTGCTCCCGCATGGCTGGTGAGGCACCCTTCCCTGAAGTGCTCAGGAGGAGGGGGTCAGTATGGAGCCCCCCAGTCAGCAGACTTTGATGAGCTGCTGGCATCCAGGCCTTGCCCTTTGGGCTGCCTGCAAAGGCTCACTTTGCCCTCTCTCCTTAGGGTCTAGGCTGGACAGCCTAGATGTTTGTGTTTTAAAATAAACTAATTAAATAAGTATACAATTTCTAAACTGACATACCTGTGTGTGCATGCGTGCTAAGTTGCTTCACTTGTGTCCGTCTATTTGTGACACCATGTACTGTAGCCCGCCACGCCTCTCTGTCTGTGAGATTCTCCAGGCAAGAATACTGGAGTGGGTTGCCATGACCTCCTCCAGGGGATCTTCCCGACCCAGGGATCTAACTCACATCCCCTGCATCTCCTGCATTTCAGGTGGATTCTTGACCACTGAGCCACCAGGGAAGCCCAACGTACCTGTATGTTACTGTTAACAGTTTCAAACAGTGCAGAAGCAGCATTATGAAGCATGTGGTAGTCCTTCCAGAACATTCCTCAATTATTAAATGTTCATCAGATTTGAGTTTGGTTGGCTCTGTGGCTTCCTGATGCAGGACTTGTGATGTGTGAGATCACCTCTTTCCCTTTCGCTTCAGCAGCTTGGGTTTTTATTTTTCAGCTTTGGCCCCCGGATGAGAAATTTGAGAGTTACTTTTTCATTGTTTGGCCTTTTTTTTTTTTAAAGAAAGGTGGAATATGTAATTATGAATCCCACACTTCTGTCTGGCAGATGCATGCATTCTTTAGAAAAGATGACAGGGTAGATGTGGTTTACCATGTCCTGGGGCCTGTGCCCGGGCTCCAAGCAGAAGTTGAGAACGTGGCCGTGGGTCCGTGTCCACCTCCACAGGCTGTGAGGAGGAGGCTGTGGGTCTCTTCCACAGGCTTCCCTTTGCAGACAGATAGTTCTCTGTCTAGAGAAGCGCCTGGCCTCGGACCCTGCATAGCTGGTGCCTCTGGAGGAGGAAGGGTATTGAAACCTTCACCCTGGGAGCTGAGGCAGCCACACTGGCTCCCCCTGGCACCCCCCCCCCCCACCGCCCCCCCCCATGAGGAGGAGGCTGTGGGTCTCTTCCACAGGCTTCCCTTTGCAGACAGATAGTTCTCTGTCTAGAGAAGCGCCTGGCCTCGGACCCTGCATAGCTGGTGCCTCTGGAGGAGGAAGGGTATTGAAACCTTCACCCTGGGAGCTGAGGCAGCCACACTGGCTCCCCCTGGCCCCCCCCCCCCCACCGCCCTCCACCGTGGTGTGTGGCCCAGTAATTACCAGGGGACAGGTTTTGCAAAAAAGTGAAATGATTTGCTCCTTGTCTCCCAGGGTGAGGGGCAGAGCTGGGAAGCCTATTGGCACATCTGAAGTCATCTTGTAATTGACGGGAGTTACTTTGACTTTCTAAAGTAAGAAAAAAAAAATCCATTTCTCAGAAAAATAAATCAAGGCCAGACCTGTCTTCAACTTCTTACTCCCCTCTCCTGTTTGTTCCCTTTGACTCTCCCCCTCCACCGTCCCGTCACCACCTTGACACCCAGTTTTTGTTTCTGGTAAGGTCTGCGGAGGCCTGAGTTTCTGTACTTGTGTTCATGGTGGAACCTGCCCAGTAGTTAAATTGTAACTCTTTCTCTGTTGTCAGAACTGCAGTTTCCTACTTCCACTGATGGAAACCATCTTATCTCAGCAGAATTAACTGTATGCAATCAGTTCAGTTCAGTTCATTTCAGTCGCTCATTCGTGTCCGACTCTTTGTGACCCCATGAATCGCAGCACGCCAGGCCTCCCTGTCCATCACCAACTCCTGGAGTTCACCCAAACCCATGTCCATTGAGTCCATGATGCCGTCCAGCCATCTCATCCTTGGTCGTCCCCTTCTCCTCCTGCCCCCAATCCCTCCCAGCATCAGATTCTTTTCCAGTGAGTCAACTCTTCTCATGAGGTGGCCAAAGTATTGGAGTTTCAGCTTGCAGTCAAAGGGGAAAGCATGGATTCCATAAATATATAAACAATAGTCCCTAAGAATAAGCAGTTGGTTAAAAAAAAAGAGCATATTCTTCTCCCTTACTCCTCCCCCGCCTTTTTTTTAGTGGACTTTATTTTTCAGAGCATTGTTAGGTTCACAGCAGAACTGAGCAGAAAGTACAGAGGTTTCCATATATCCACCTCCTTATACATGCACAGTCCCTCCCCGCCACAGAATCAACAGCCCCTATCACAGAGGTGCATTTACTATAATCAGTGAACCTACACACCATCACCCAGTTCATAGTTTACATTACAGTTTTTAAAAAATTTATATTTTCCACTATTTTTAAATAATCTATTTAATTAATTTTTGGCCGTGCTGGATTTTAGTTGCTGGGCCCGGGCTTTCTCGTTGCAGTGAGCAGAGCTGGGGGATTCTTTGCTGTGTGTATGGGCTTCTCATTGCCGTGCCTTCTCTTGTTGCAGAGCACAGGCTCTAGGCGCTGGGCTTCCCTAGTTGTGGTGCATGGGCTTGGTTGCTCCGCAGCATGTGGGATCTTCCCGGATCAGGGATCGAACCCGTGTCTCCTGCATTGGCGGGCGGATTCTTATCTGTTGCGCCACCGGGGAAGACCTATAGTTCACTCTTGATATTGGACATTCAGTGGTTTGCACTAATGTTTGAGGACACAATTCCATCATTATATTGATAGTACCATACAGAGTATTTCACTGTCCTAAAAACCCTGTATGCTTTTCCTATTCATCCCTTTCTCCCCTCCAGACCCTAGCAAATGCTTATTTTTTTACTATCACCATAGTTTTGCCTTTTCCAGATGACATATGGTTGGAATCATGGAGTATGCAGCCTTTTCTGATTGACTTCTATCACTTAGTAATATGCATTAAGTTTCCCCTGTGTCTTTTCATGGCTGGATAGCCCATTTTTCCTAGCACTGAATAATAGTCTACAGCCTGAATGTACCACAGTTTTCTTAGCCATTCATAGCCATTCACCCACGAAAGGACATCTTAGTTACTTCTAAGTATTGGCATTTATGACTGCAGCTGCTATAAGCAGCCATGTGTAGGTGTTTATGTGGACGTAAGGAGATCAAACCAGTCCATCCTAAAGGAAATCAGTCCTGAATATTCATTGGAAGGACTGATGCTGAAGCTGAAGCTCCAATTCTTTGGCCACCTGATGCGACTCATTTGAAAAGACCCTGATGCTGGGAAAGATTGAAGGCCGGAGAGGGAGACGACAGAGGATGAGATGGTTGGATGGCATCACAGACTTGATGAACATGAGTTTGAGCAAGCTCTGGGAGTTGGTGATGGACAAGGAAGCCTGGTGTGCTGTAGTCCGTGGGGTTGCAAAGAGTCCGACACAACTGAACTGAAGTTTTCAATCCATTCGGCTAAATACCAGGGAGTAGGATTCCCTCCCTTCTGTTTTTAACATGCTCCTGTGAATTTGAGGTACAGATTGACACTAAGCAGATCATCAGGAAGCAGGTGCTTGATGCAGGATGTGCCAAGAGGCCCAGGGCAGCCGACATCCCTGAAGGGATGAGCCAGTCAGCAACACAGGGAGCGCCTGTCCTACTCCTGCAGGCTCTGCCATCTGAGCGTCATTTCTTTAGTTTGGAGTATTTCACAGTTTAAACTTCTTAACTTTAAGCCAAAATGCTACCACCTATCAATCAACTGGAAACTCCCCCAATTTATGGACTTAGGAGGACAATGATAATGTATGGTTCCAGTGAGCACTGCTTCTGAACCACTCAAGAAAAATTAGATGTATTTCTGGGGAGCGTAATGGTTGGGATTCTTTAAGAGACTCAGCCATCTAGGTGGCGGGAGAAATTTAACAAACAGCACACCATATTTTGAATCTGTGACATCAGAGTATTTATGATTAC
This sequence comes from Cephalophus harveyi, assembly GCA_006410635.1. Taxonomy (NCBI): domain Eukaryota; kingdom Metazoa; phylum Chordata; class Mammalia; order Artiodactyla; family Bovidae; genus Cephalophus; species Cephalophus harveyi. The sequence goes on along the minus strand of SJYT01028459.1, from coordinate 41,624 downwards.
ATACTTATTGTAGTTATGCAGAGGCGTTATTAGAAATGCTGTTGCAGTAGTTGTATGTAATCTTTGAACTCTGGAAAGAATGAAATGAAAGCAGCCTTTTAGTTCAGTTCATTTCCGTCACTCAGTCGTGTCTGACTCTTTGCGACCCCATGGACTGCAGCACACCAGGCTTCCCTGTCCATCACCAACTCCTGGAGCTTGCTCAAACTCACGTCCATCAAGTCAGTGATGCCATCCAACCATCTCATCCTCTGTCGTCCTCTTCTTCTCTCGCCCTCAATCTTTCCCAGCATTAGGGTCTTTTCCAGTGAGTCAGTTCTCATTAGGTGGTCAAAGAATTGGAGTTTCAGCTTCAGCATCAGTCCTGAATATTCAGGACTGATCTCCTTTAGGATGGACTAGTTGGATCTCCTTGCAGTCCAAGGGACTCTCAAGAGTCTTCTCCAACACCACAGCTCAAAAGCATCAATTCTTTGGTGCTCAGCTTTCTTTATAGTCCAACTCTCACATCCATACATGACTACTGGAAAAACCATAGCTTTGACTAGACGGAGCTTTGTTGGCCAAGTAATCTCTCTGCTCTTTACTATGCTGTCTAGGTTGGTCATAGCTTTTCTTCCAAGGAGCAAGTGTCTTTTAATTTCATGGTTGCAGTTACCATCTGCAGTGATTTTGGAGCCCCCCAAAATAAAGTCAGCCACTGTTTCCACTGTTTCCCCATCTATTTGCCATGAAGTGATGGGACCGGATGCCATGATCTTAGTTTTCTGAATGTTGAGTTGTAAGCCAGCTTTTTCACTCTCTTTCATTTTCATCAAGAGGCTTTTTAGTTCCTCTTCACTTTCTGCCATAAGGGTGGTGTCATCTGTGTATCTGAGGTTATTGATATTTCTTCCAGCAGTCTTGATTCCAGCTTGTACTGCATTTCTCATGATGTACTCTGCATATAAGTTAAATAAGCAGGGTGACAATATACAGCCTTGACGTCTCCTTTCCTCACAGGAACCAATCTGTTGTTCCATGTCTGGTTCTTACTGTTGCTTCTTGACCTACACACAGATTTCTCAGGAGACAGGTAAGGTGGGTCTGGTATTCCCATTTCTTTAAGAATTTTCCAGTTTGTTGTGATTCACATAGTCAAAGGCTTTGGCTTAGTCAATAAAACAGAAGTAGATGTTTTACTGGAACTTTCTTGCTTTTTCCATGATCCAGCAGATGTTGGCAATTTGATCTCTGGTTCCTCTGCCGTTTCTAAATCCAGCTTGTACATCTGGAAGTTCGTGTACTGTTGAAGCCTGGCTTGGAGAATTTTGAGCATTACACTGCTAGCATGTGAGATGAGTGCAATTGTGCAGTAGTTTGAACATTTTTTGGCATTGCCTTTCTTAGGGATTGGATGGAAAACTGACCTTTTTCAGTCCTGTGGCCACTACTGATGGCCAAATTTGCTGGCACATTGAGTGGAGTACTTCAACAGCATCATCTTTTAGGATTTGAAATAGCTCAGCTTGAATTCTATCACCCCAACTAGCTTTGTTTGTAGCGATGCTTCCTGAGGCCCACTTGACTTTGCATTCCCGGATGTCTGGCTCTAGGTGAGTGATTACACCATCGCAGATATCTGAGTCATGAATATCTCTTTTGTACAGTTCTTCTGTGTATTGTTGCCACCTCTTCTTAATATCTTCTGCTTCTGTTAGGTCCATACCATTTCTGTCTTTTATTGTGCCCATTTTTGCATAAAATGTTTGTTTGATATCTCTGATTTTCTTGAAGAGATCTCTAGTTTTTCCCATTCTATTGCTTTCCTCTATTTCTTTGCATTGATCATTGAGGGAGGCTTTCTTATCTCTAAAGCAGCCTTTAGACGTGATTTGCTGAGGCCTTTAGAGGTGATTTGCTTTGTGCCATAAGGGTGGTGTCATCTGCATATCTGAGGTTATTGATATTTCTTTAGCAGCGTTTAGACTTGATTTGCTGAGGCCCTGCAGTGTTTAGGAGACTATTTGCTTTGGTTATTATACTGATGACACAGAGCATGGTTTTGCTTGCTTCAAAGTGGGGTGGGTGAGAGCCAGCCCAGAAAACCGCGGGCCTCTTGTGAGAGCAGCCAGCATCCAGGTTGGTTTACTAGAAATCCTTACTTGGAAACGATGAGAGCCGTGTAGCAATACTGATTGAGGCTGCCTCTATAGGTGGGGTGGCCTGGGCAGTGAGGTGGATGCCTGATCCTTGGAGGTCAGCACGTGCAGCCTCTGTGGCCAGGTGCCTCCATGAGAAGCGGGAGTCCGGTGTCCTGTGGAGGACTGAAGTAGGTGAGCTGCCCATCGGAACAGCTGCATTAGAATGACTTCGGGAGTTGTTGGATCATAATCAGATGGCACCAGTGGTCAAGAATCCGCTCGCCAATGCAGAAGATGCAGGAGATACAAGTTCAATCCCTGGGTTGGGAAGCTCCCCTGGAGGAGGGCATGGCAACCCACTCCAGTATTCTTGCCTGGAGAATCCCCATGGACAGAGGAGCCTGGCGGGCCACAGTCCATGAGGTTGCAGAGAGTCGGACATGACTAAGCACACACACAGGGAGCTGTTGGTTTTCTATGACTATGTCAGGTGGGACCCACAGCTTCTGCCTGTTAAAACAGCACCCTAGGTGATTCTGATTTACAGCTACATCTGAAACCTTTAAGCTAAGAGTGCTCTTTAGAGAGCCTTGAATCTGGTGTCTGTGAATGGCACAAGCATGGACCCAAGACCAATAAGGACCTAGGCTGCCTGGGACAGGTGTGCCAGAGAGAGGGCATCTGCAGAAAGTTTTTTCAGGTGGCAGAGTGGTCCCCAGCCTGCCCCTCAGTGAGGCCTGGAGAGGAAGCAAGACTCTCAGAGTGCTTCGGGGGCCTCCGAAGCACGTCTTTTGAGTGTTGTAGGAAAGGCACGTCTCCCTTTCTGCGGACTGCTAGTGACCTGGTTTCGTGGAGGGGAAGCTCAGGGTTGCTTTGTAATGCCCGTGCTCCTGGCCCTGCTTCCTCAGGCTGGCCTCTGGGCCCAGCCGTGGGTCATCCACTGTGGATGCTGCCATCCACAGGTGCTGTCCCCCCCGACACTGGAGATGAAATGAAGTTCATTGGCTCTGAAGTTGGGAAGGAAGTTATAAAAGAAGAAATGACTCATTAGTATCCAGTCATAGAGGAAAGGCTAATATTTATAATATTTCTCCTTTGAAATGAATTTTAAGTCCAAAATTTCTCACTTTAGAATAATTTTGGAATAGTCATGACTTTTACAGAGAAACCAACCCATTCTAGATGAGTTACTGTTGCCAAATAATTTCAAAGGGAAGATGACCAAAATCCTTAAAAATTTTAATAGTGAAAATTGCATAGTGTAGAATGTAGTGAATTTCAGGGTGTCTGGTATTGGTTGCAGCTTGTGCCGTGTTGGGAAATGTTCAGCATCTGGCATCAGGGCAGTGAGGGGAGCAGGCCTGCTGTGGAGCATCCACTGGTTGCCATGGAGATGCTCCCCTAGGTGCTGTCTAAGCCCCAGGGTGGATCACGGAATCAGAGCCAGTCAGGGAGGTGCAGCAACCCCACTGTGTGTTGTTACAGATGCACTTTCTATCTTGTAAGTACAATGGGTATAAGTAATGTCAAAAGCTTAGATAATAGGAAGACAGACTAAAGTAATTATGAAATAATGTTTTTAGTATTTGTTACCCTTGTCAG
>SJYT01028459.1:7676-37505 GCA_006410635.1 Cephalophus harveyi | reverse complement strand
GACTGAACTGAACTGATCCACCATTACAGTATGTACAGAGAGGTTTCACTGTCCTAAAAATCCTTTGTGTCTTCTCATCCCTCCTTCCATTTAACCCTGGCAACCACTGATCTTCTTACTGTCTCTATAATTTTACCTGTTCCAGAATGTCGTATAGTCCGAGTCATATAATACATTGTTTTTTTTTTGTTGTAAAATACTCATAACGTAAAGCTGACCATTCTCACCATTGTTTTCGGTGTACAGTTGCTACACTCACGATGTTGTACAGCTGTCACCACCACTGTCCCTTTCTAGAACCTTGCGGTTGTGATACTGCCGTGCGCCCAGCGGCCGGAGAGCTGCGCCTGCCGCCAGTGCTGCTTGTGGCTGGGGTCTGCAGCCGGCCAGGGGCTGACGTCAGAGCTTCAATCGCATTTTTGTTTGGCGTGTTTATTTTTGTTAAGTGCTTTATTATTTTTTTATGAGCTTGGAACGGCAGAAATCTAAGGAATTTGCCCCTTGACTCAGTTTCTTGCTGGAGCAAACAAAAGATTATTGACTTGACATCAAGTTGTGGAGAAATCACAGGGTGCCCGTCTGTCTGCAGCCCTTTTGGAATTTCAGCCCATATGGGCTGCAGCCACTGGAGCCTGCTGGCTTACCATGCTCCAGGCTACGTCTTTGCTCCGAAGAGTCTTTTTCTTTTTTTAAACAATAACTAATTCTTTATTACTCCATGAGTACATATACAAATTTTAGACATCTTATCCATGTCAATCAGAGATGACTACCAATAAAAACTTTCCTTTCATGTTTGTTTACCAGGTTTTATAAAATATATTTACTGTTTCCCAAATGCTTCAATGAGGAATTATGAGGAATAATTCTTTTAAAAATAAACAATATGAATGAGAATGGTCAAATATAGCTCAAATGAAGCATTGTTATAGAAAGTGTATTTCATTGGTTCCCTCTTTTACTCCTGTTCATTTTTTTGTGTATTTCATGTAATATTGTTTTTTCATCTTCGTTTTTTCTTTCATTCACAAAATTACCTAAGGAAGAATACATTTATAACTTGTATATGTAAAATTGAAAATTGAAGGGAGAAGGCAATGGCACCCCACTCCAGTACTCTTGCCTGGAAAATCCCATGGACGGAGGAGCCTGGTAGGCTGCAGTCCATGGGGTCGCTAAGAGTGGGCATGACTGAGCGACTTCACTTTCGCTTTTCACTTTCATGCATTGGAGAAGGAAATGGCAACCCACTCCCGTGTTCTTGCCTGGAGAATCCCAGAGACAGTGGGCCCCCGTCCCTGGGGTCACACAGAGTCGGACACGACTGAAGTGACTTAGCAGCAGCAGCAGCAGGGAAGAAGATAGGCCAGGATTACTGTAGAAAAAAGCTGGAAAAATAGAAAAGAACATTGTTCCTAACAGTCTTGCACTCATTCACCTTCCAAACCCCCAAACCTTCTTACTCTGTAGATTTCAAAGGGACTCAAGCTGCATAATTAATATTCAGAGAATTGATCATGTCACGTGAGAAGGAATGTGTCCTGCTTTTACCAGTGATCCTGCTCCCTGCTCTGTCTCTGCCTGCCTACTGAATCTCCACGCACCTCCTCTGTCCCCTGAGGTGGCCACTGGCTTGTCCCTCCCCTGGACAGAGAGAACACATTTGCCAGTTGGTTTCCCTTTGTCCTTTTTTCACTGGTCCACATCTAGAATAAAGGAGACTTACATCCCATCAGCCTCCTTTATTTTTCCCATCTGACAAACTCTTTCTTGTTGTATTGCTTCTAAGACGAACTTAGAGAGTCCTGAGATTGTAGAATTTTAAGGACTTTCAGGTCATTTAGCTCAACTGCACTTTTCTCCCACTTCCTGAACACACATACCTGGACTCAGGGCCCCCTTAGCTGAGACTTGTTAGCTCACGTTTCTACGTTTGGAGGGACAGTTTGTAAATTGAGGCATAAACATGGGCTTAACTGCACAATGGGAACACAGTGGCCCATGTTGCCTCACGTTTTAGAAGTTTTGCTTGAGAGTCAGGAGTGATAGGAGACATAGCTTAGAGATTGAGCCTGGGAATGCAGTTTGTACTAAAAAAAAGTGGGCCCTTTGCAGAACTGGGCCGCCTCCTGGAGGAGGGGAGCCAGGTGACCTACCTCCAGGGGCAGGGAGTGCTTCTGGGTGGGAAGGCACCATGTACCTGGGGTGCTTTATGCAAGGACAGTCAATTCAATTATCTAAACCCATTTTCAGTCTGGATCACCCAAGATATCCCAGTTTTTGGTTCAGAAAATATGATCCCCAATAGAAGCTAGGAGCAAATGAGACATTTGCTAGTATAGGAATACAGGTGGAAGGGTGGAGAAGAAGCCAAGGGAAGGAGATTTTTACAAGCCTTTGTTTAGGCTGGTGGAAGCAAGGTCAAATTCTCCTGACTATTTTGAAGGGCTCCTTTTATCCTGTTCTGCTTGTGAGGGTCAGAATGATTCTGAGTGTTCATTATAATTACATTTTCTTCATTGATTTGCTGATCATTGCCTTTCACATTTCTGGGAGGCACTTATTAGGATTGGGGGTGGGGCTCAATTTAAAAATTGGGTACTGGTGTTGACTGCAAATAATTTTCTGACATGCTTTTCACTGTTGTTCAGCCACAAAGTCGTGTCTGACTCTTTGAGACCTCAGGGACTGCAGCGGGCCAGGCTTCCCTGTCCTTCACCATCTCCCAGAATTTGCTTAAACTCATGTCCATTGAGTCAGTGATGCCATCCAACCTTCTCATCCTCTGTTGTCCCCTTCTCCTCCTGCCCTCAATCTTTCCCAGTATCAGGGTCTTTTCCAATGTGTTCGAAAGCATTCCTTTTATATGTGACCTCCTTTAATCCTCACAACAACTCTGCAAGGCAAGTGTGATTCTCCTTTTACAGATAAGGAAACTGAGGCACAAAAGGCTAAGTCATCATCCCCTGGCCACATGGCTAGTCGCTGGTAGGGCTGAGGCCTGAGCCCAGAAGCCCTGTTCCCTTTCTGCTCAGCTTCCCTGTCACCAAGCTTGTCCTGGGACTCCCCGGCATCCATCTAATATCTGCTTGGCAGGGGACAGGCGTGCCTGGCAGCCTCGGTCTGCAGAGTGAGGGGAAGCCAGACCCAGAAGGTCAACACATTCTCTGCAGAGTGTGATGACGTCAAGATTGTTCAGAGCCAGGAGTTGGGATTCTTCCTAAAATTTGGTTCCCCGATGGCCTTGGGTGGTTGTTTGCACAGGGTATGTTTGGGTTTGGATTTCAGATTTATTCTTGAATTTTTATTTCAGGACATAACTTGGCAAGATGAGCACTCTGCCCCTTTCTCCTGGGAAACAAGGGTAAGTTGGATTAAATTTAGATTTGTTTATCTTTTATAAAAAATGATGTGGTTAGGTATTTTCCTTTCAGCACTTAGGAGGTCAGATGCACCCCCTGCTGGTAGGAAAGGAGAGGAGGTGGAGTGGGGCCTGTGCTAGGTTAGGTGATAGATTTAAAGTGAGGGGGTTGGCGGCACAAGGGTCCATATGACAAATCCTTGAGGGAAGCTTTTGGAGGGGGGTGGGATAAGAGCAGCTTTTATTAAAATGAAATCAGAAGGGCAATGATACAGCAAGTTGGGTGGATGAAGGGGCAAGAGTACAGATCCATCAGAATTGCCTGGAAGAGTCAGCTCTAAGGCAGAGAGTCCTGAGTGTGGAAGAGAGGAGGAAGAGACTGTTCTTTGTACCTTGTGAAGCTGGAATAGCCAAAGGATACACATGGACAACCCGGCCTGGATCCTTGAATGCTGGTGTCCAGTCATTCATTCATTGCTATCAGTGTTATTGTTGCCGAAGTTGCTTAAGAGTATCAAGCTTCACTGGGCTGATCCATTTCCCCATTCTCCCTAGTTGTCCCAGAACAAGTGCATTAATAAGTAGCAAAATGACCAAAAGGTAGGTGTCTCAAATCCAAGGAAAAAGACCAGGATTCTCTGAATTCTAGGACACTTGCTGCTGTGTGTTGGAGGGTCCTTTGCATGAAGGAGGTGATCATAGTGGCTCAGTGTCTGGACTAGGGCTTAGACTTGAGGTCAGATCTGGGCTTTCAAGCACTGATGCTTGAAGGGGCTTGTTCTTGTCCCTACAGTTGTCCATCCCAGTAGAAATGGCCTCCACGGGCCTGTAGGAAGGGTGGGTCAGAGTGGGATGAAGCAATGAGAAGGTCTGCAAGTGACTCAAGTCTGAGTGGCCCTCACATGGGGGTCTGTGTCTAAGAATAAATGACGGCCTCCGCAGACCCGGACAGCTGGCGTCCTTGCCCACGGGTGGCGCTGTAACCAACACTGACTGCCCCAAGTGATGCAGTGCCCCAGGATGAGGAAGCCTGCGAAAGCCAAGGTGGCTCTCATGTGAGAGTTAGGAGTCGGCTTTTGACAATACTTAGCATTAATGCAGATGAACATGTTCATTCAGCAAGCACAGACTCCTGCCTTCAGGGAACCAGAACGATGGGTCCTAAACGTCCTAAAAATAAAGATGCAAACATCTGCATCCTGTGTGTCTTTTTATTTTTATTTTTTTTTTAATTTCTGAGGCAGATGACCTAAGTCTAAACAGAGGGCAGGGCGAGTGACATAGTTGTGCCTGGAAGCTAAATCCTTCAGGATATGGACACTGGTTAAGGGGTGGCCGAGGGCGGGTGGGAGGGAGCCAGGGATATGGAGGAGCAGCCTGGAATTGCAGTTTCAGAGCTCTGAAATCCAACAACAAATCCCTTGTCCAGTAACAGGGCAGAGGAAGTTGGAGTTGGGTGGAAAGTTGGCATTCATCAGGGCCACCACTGTTCCTTTTCTGTGGGTCCCCCAGATGGGGACCTGAGAAGCACTAATCCTGTAGATGACGTCTAGTAATAGGCAAATGGGCAGTCTGCAGGTCGGAGTGGACAGGGGCACAGAATGCAGCACAGATGTTCCAGGACTGGGCCATAGGTTTGTGATGACTCAGTGATGAAGACCGAGAAATTGAATTAGTTAAAATGCCCCGAGCCCTACGTGCATTGTGCTCCCCTGAGGGTATCTGCTCTCAAAAGAATTTAGTTTGTTAAATGTTCCCGAGTCAGCCCTTTGTGGGGTGGGCTGTTTCTTATGTTACTAACACAATGCAGATGACATTCTGGAACGAGGAGGCCGTGCCTGGGGCAGCTGCTGTGAATGAGGCTCAGTGTGAGAACAGGTGCCTGGAAAAGGTCTCTAGAACAAAGTGTGCTGACATAATCCAGCATGGGTTACACTTGTGCTGCTGTTAATTGTCACAGCTGGCATCCAGGTCTCCTGGGAACCTGCATAAATCGAGAAGGCTTGGTAGAATCACGTCGATTTGTTTTGCCCATTTTAACTTGTATCTTTTCAGTAAAAGGTATAGTCTTTGTGGCTCAGAATTCCATTTCATGTTCCCTTCCAATGAGAGAACCAGCTTATTTCATGAACTGATAGTCTCTCTGTGTCCTCACCTGTCTGTCTGAGCTCTCAAAATCAAACTTATGTGGTTTAAAGTCAGGACTTTGTAGAAGTAACAGAAAGTGTTCCAAGGAGCAAAGGACTGCACCCCTCTCCTCTCCTTACCAGTCAGCATTCCACATTCACCTCTCCCCAGCCAAAAGTCAAGTGCCTGCCTCCCTGAGTTGTCACACTCTTCCTTAGGACTTAAAGACTCATGAGAACTTCTTTGGAGAGCTGCTTGCAGGAGGCAGGTTAGCCAGGGCAGGGTGGCCCTGACCTCCACCTGCAGGGCTGGTGGCTCTTTATCATTTGAAACCTTTGATACATGACAGACACCCCACTGCTTCATGGCTTGAAACGTTCGTTTCTTTGCTCCTGATTCTGTGGGCCAGTGGTCTGGGCAGGGCTCAGCCAGACTGTTCTTCTGCTAGCCTTTCCATGGACCTCTTACCGGACAGCTAATGGGAGCCAGCTGCTCGAGGATAGCTCTCTTCCATTTTCGGTTGGGGCCACATGTATCCAGTGAGCTACATGGTCACTGAAGAGTTTCCCTGGGTGAGAGTGCAAGCTGACAAGGCCTTCCTAGGCTTAGGCGTGGGTATCCAAGTGTCCCCTCTGCTTTGTTCTGCTGGTCTAACAGGCCCAGTCCAGCTCAGGTTTGGGGTTTGAGGACATATATTGCAGCTTCTGATGGAGAGTTGCAGAGAATCTGTGCTGTTTTCAATCTAAGACTCCATACTCTGACAGCCCTGACACCAGGTCATTTCATTTGATTGTCTATCATCCACTGATTTTGAAAATTTTTATTTTTAAATTTTGTTATAAAATATACCTAACATAAAATGTACCATCTCAACCATTTGTGAGTGCGCACTGTTGTGCAGCCATTGCCAGAGTCTGTTTCCAGAAGGCTGTCATCTTCTTAAACTGAAACTCTATTCCCTATAAACAGAAACCCCCCCACCCCCTCCTCCAGCCCCTGGTAACCATCCTTCTACTTCCTGTCTCTATGACACCATTCATTGATTTTTCAAAAATTCAGTAGACATTGATTATACATCTATTCTGGGTCAGACGTTATGCTTAAACTCAGAGATGAGTAATCACTTGCTCTCAGAAAACAGCCCAGTGAGGGGATGAGTGCATCTGGGGACAGGAGGACAGCTTTAGGCACACAATCACTCCTTCAGTTATTTTCCCTGATGCAGTTAACACATATCCACATGCACATTGGTAGATATGATCTCATGCCTTCTGCAGCTGTTCACTTCAGCGACTTTTTTCCCCCATTTTCTTTTTTTGGCCATGCCACACGGCATGTGGGATTTTAATTCCCTGACCAGGGATCCAACCCATGCCCCCTGCCTTGGAAGCACAAAGTCTTAACCATTAGACCACCACTTCTGCAGACATTTAGTGACGGCCACTCAGGGCCTAGCTCTTTCTCGGCTCTGACTGCAGAAAGGGGGACTTCCCTGGTGGTCCAGTGCCTAAGACTCTCCTTTCAATTCAAGGGGCCCAGGTTGGATCCCTGGTCAGCAGCCACCAAGAGATTAGCTGAGGCTGGGGTCAGCCTGACCCGAGGTCATGACTATCTGGCACAGAGTTAATCTCAGGGATTTGGGATTTCTTCCCAATTTTTGCACCTCTGCCTACGCTCCTTCCTTGAGGCTAGCTTGTGGCAGAGGACCTCTGCAGAGACCTGCCGAGGATGGACAAGCTAGTGTCGTCTGTCCCTGAAAGGCAGCTCTGATCAGGAGAGGCCTTAATGCTGGGCAAGCACAGTCGAACTTCTGAAAGGTTGTTGCTGAACCACAGAAAAGTTGCTGGGATTCTTGGCCTCTGGAGGAGAAGAATTCAATCCAGGGCCAGAGACGAGGCTTGATCACTCAGAGCTTTTGTGTAATGAAGTTTTATTAAAGTGTAAAGGAGATAGAGAAAACTTCTGACATAGGCATCAGAAGGGGGTAGAAAGAGTACCCCCTTGCTAGTGTTAGCAGTGGAGTTATATACTCTCTAGTTATTACAGTGAATCAAAAGAATGTCTGGAGGTTGTAAAGACCTCACTAGACCTACTCCCACAATTTACACCTTAAGATAACAGGATTAGCCAGAAGGTTTTTTCCAGAGACTGTCCTCAAACAGGATACATTATTGTTATATAATCCTAAGGAATATAGAGGGACAAAAAGGTTTATCCTTTCTTCCTCATTGAGAATTCCAGACCCTTGTCTCCTTGGGGACCCCTAGACTTCTTATCAACCTGCCTAGGAAATGACTCTCTCACTTCCTTGCCTCCTGCTCAGCCTTCTAGCCTGCCCTCCCCTCCTGGGTCGCTTCCTTCAGAGACTGTGCCAGGCCTGGGGCCTCTGTTGCTCTGACATCTTCAACATGGAAAGGAGGCTCAGAGGCAGAAGTCCCTGTCACAGCCGGTGAGGTGCTCTTGGTCATCTTTCCCCTCATCCGTCAGCCTTGCAGGTGTGCTGGAGCAGAGGGGGCCTGGAGGGCCTCACGGTGGATTCCTGTCTCATGCTCCTGAGGTTTCAAGAGGAAAACACTCAGCCTTGGAATGTTCCACAGAAGGGAGGAGAGGATTCTTGGCATTCCTAGTCCCTCTGGGCTGGGGAGTTTAGAGGAGACTCCTACAGAGGCAGGTCAGGCCCTGGCGCTGGGGAGCTGGACCCTGGGGACCCACCCCCACCGTGCTTTCCTCCCCCAGGCTGTCTGGAATTTTCCTCTCTGTCTGCCTGAGTTCTTCCCCTGAGGTTCAGCTGCCTCACTGGGGATAGTAAGTAAGCTGGGTAGGAATCGGCTCCTTGATCTCTAATGGTCAGTGTAGACCATGCCCACAGTAGGGAGGCCTCCTAGCCCCTCTTCAGGAGGAGAAGTAAATGCCTGGGCACAAAAGCATCTCCATACACTGAGGTCCACACTAGGGAATTGCAGGCACGTCCAAGTCTGCCATCCCGGGAGGTCCGTGTCACTACTCCTGGTGTGGGCCAGGACAGCGGGGCTCAGAGAAGGCCGTAACTGGCAGGCAGGGGGAATCAATGAAGAGAGATTGGAGCTTGGATCTGCCTGTGGCTTGCAGGCATCTCCTGCCCACGGGGGACAGAAGGTGTTCATCAGGTTATCCGTACATGGAGGGTTCCCTGGATTCCCAGTTATGGCTCTGCCTGGCTCTCCCTCTTCACTGCCAGCCCAAAGTTTCTGAGAAGCAGAGGGCCATGGAGCCATACCATCCCCCCATCACAGCAACACTCCTGCTTGCAGCCCCTGAGACCCCAACTCTTCCCGGCAGTGAAGTCTCCTTCCCTGATGCCCCTGTGCTGTTTCTCACTTACCTTCCTGAGATCCAGAGTGGACCTGTGGTCCCCTGCTCTTGACCTTTCCAGACTCTCATGGGTGCACTAACCTGTCAGCCCCCTTCAACCCAGGGCCCAGCCTGCTTCTTGGACCCCAAGGGTCCTTCCTGCTGGCCTCTCCTGCAGCCCTGAGCCACGCCCCACGGACTCGATGTCTCCTGCCTCCTTGCCTGGCCCACCCCGCCCCTGCCCTCAGCCCGCCCAGCCCCCCTGCCTTCCCCATGCAGGTCCAGCCCGCCCACAGGCCCGGAGCAGATCCTGGTCCTTATGGTTTGCCCAGTCATCTCAGCAGCCTGGCAGCTCCCACAGGCCCCTGACCTGTGATGAGCACCTCGGGGGCATTTCCTTGACAAATCCCAACAACGTGCCCTTTTACCGATGAGGAAAGTGAAGGCTGAGTGAGGCGTGTGGGCTGGACGTCCGACCCCAGGCCGTCCCCGTCCCCCTGAGCTGCGGCCGTCCCCCTCCTGTGTCCCCTCTGAGGAGCACCGCACTGGACGGGCACTCATTCGTGCTCTTGGCACTGGTCTTTGCTGGGGCATCTTATCCCGGTGAGGCGACATGCGCCTGGAGGGCAGAGGCTGCTCTGCCCGTGACCTGATGACTACAGCTCCTCACACCCACCTCCTCTTGGGCGTCTGTGGGGTTTTCTCCAAGCTCTTGTTGCCACGGAGCCCAGCAGCTGGGTGGAATGGAGCTGGACTCCCCATTGTCTGCCCGGCTTCCTGGGGAAAACACCCAGGGCCTGGGGATCAGGGGCGGGTGGCCCCAGGCTCTATCCACCAGGCCCCACTTGCCTGGAGGGTCTGACACCCCCAGTCTCAGTGGCTAGTCCTTGCTGTCTCTTCTCCAGGTTGTCATTCTGCTAATTTTGAGATTCTCAGTTTTTAGTATCTTCCCCTCTTCTTCCTCTTCCTTCTTTGGAGGGGGAGGTGGGGAGGATAAATGTTAAACAGTTTGTGAATTTATGAGGATTTGCTCTAGTAAACTATTATATTTTCTAACAATGTTTCTACAGCCTTTGTCTCAACAGTTTAGATCTGCCACAGGCTGCCAAGCCAAACAGTTAGTTTTGGCTGCCTGCGCCCTCCTTTACTGAAATATTACACATTCCTCTCCAGTGAGTGGGACGTAAAAATAGAGCCTGGGCTCAGTTGTGGTCTTTCTGTTTTTAGAACAGACATGGCCAGCTGAGACCCAGGTCCCCACATGGGCAGCTGACACCCAGGCTTGGCCCAGCTGGCCTGGGCCCCCAAGTGCACAGCCCTGGGCTCTCGCCATCACCTGGGAGGTTGCAGATGGGGTCCTCAGCATCAGTGTGAGGGGAGAGAGCTTCCTGAGTACTCCCACCTCTCCCGTCTCAGCCCTCTTGTGTGAGACTGTGGGCTTGAGTCTCCCATGGGCTTGCTGTCTGAGTCGGGAGCTGTTGACCTTGGGCTGCTTTTCACATGAGGCACCCCATTGCTGGGCCCAGTTCAGTGTGGCTACCGGGTTCCTGAGAGCTCTTTCTCTGCACCTGGAGAAACTGACTTTTTTCCAGGATGGAGAACATTGCACGAGAGCTCCCTGACTTTCTAGCATTCATCCCAGGCTCTGGAGGCGGTCTCCCTGCTGGCCTACAGGTTCCGAGACTGGGCTGTCCCCTCCTTCTCACTGATGGGCTCCAGTGTCAGAAGACCCCCTTTCCTAGCCTCAGGGGGTGTGGGGAAAGGTGAGGTCAGAGTTCTCACGGGGAGCCTACGGGACAGCACAGTGGCTACACCATGTCCCTGCAGGGAGTGTCTTACTCAGACTGCATTCCTGATGGTGGGCCAGGATGGGGCTCCTCTGACCGAGCAGAAGAGAAGCAGAGCCCAGTCACCTGCATTTATTGAGCACTTACTATGTGCCAAGTCTGGTCCAGGGAGGTAAGGATAATCATTACTCCGTTTTTACTGGAGAAGAAAAGAACCCAGTTTGGGGATGGGTCATTGGTGTGTTTGCCCTTTACTGAGAGGAGCAGGTTCCGGGAAGAAGGTGGTTGTGGCTCTCCTTTTGAGCCAGTGAGCAGAAGGCTCTTCTAAAGTGGACCCGGGGCTGGGGGGACGTCCCAGGAGAAAGCGCAGGAGACAGGGCAGGCTGAGTCCTGGTCTGGGAGGGAAGGGCTGCCCAGGGTGCTGGAGTCATCATGGAGCAAAAGCAGGGACGCCTCCTCTAAAGCACACAGGGAGCTTCTGTGCAGATGCTGCTTCTGTGTGACCCAGACAACAGGGTCTTTGAAAATGACCAGGAGCCATTTTTTACTGTATCCTGGTCCAGTTTTGCTGGTATTCTGGGGTCTTGGAGCCAAGGAAGATGAACTGTAGTTAGGAAAAAAAGGCCCTCTGTCCCTCTTCTTTTTCCTCCCTGCCCCCGCACCTGTCCGCCCAGGCCGCTTCCCAACAGGCATATGTTCCTTTAGCCTACCAGGCTCCTCCGTCCATGGGATTTTCCAGGCAAGAGTACTGGAGTGGGGTGCCATTGCCTTCTCCGCTTATCTACTGCACCACCTGGGAAGTCCCCAGGCATGTGTTTTTAACACAAACCACAAACCTTTGCCTTCTGGGGCGAGAAGTAGGAAAGAAAGAGACCCTCACCAGTGTAGCTGATCAAGGGAGACTGTTTCTTAAAAGGGGGCTCTATAATCATAATTCTATTTGCAGAATGGAAAACAACAAATGCCTGATTAAAAAAAAAAAAAAGACTTAGAAGCTGAATTATATTAGAACTTTATTTCTTCTGTAAGTTCTTATTTTTCCCATTTTCACCTTAGAGCACCCCAAACTAGGTAGCCACCCCAGTTCACCATGGCCCCCTCTTCTACCCAGAGGAGCTGTCACGAGGGCTCTGGTGCCCCAAGGAGCCATGGACGCCTCCGTGGTTGTGTTGCAGTTTGTCACTTCCAGCTCAGTGCTGCTTGGGCGTCCCGATGGAGGGCCTGAAGCAGCCCTGGAACCACTGCGACCCTCTCCAGGGTCCTTGGCTTCCCTCCCTGGGGTCCTTGCCTTGGCCCACTGCTGCCCTCTGTGTAGACTTGTGTTCAGCCCAGGCTTCCAGGGCCTTCTCCCCGCTGGAGAAATGTTGATCCTAAAAAAGCCTAAAGTTTGATGAACTGCTCAGTATAAGTACTTTTCTTACCCAACAATTTCCAGATCAATCTCAACTCAGTTCTCTCAGTCTCAATTCCAAGCAGTTTATTTTATTTTTTTTTAGCACTTTGCATATTTAAAGAACTCATCATCTCTATGTTCACATTCTCCTTATATTTTACTGTGGAATTTGGAAATATGTGGGCTTCCCAAGTGGCTCAGCAGTAAAGAATCCGCCTGCAATGTAGGAGGCACACGTTCACTCCCTGGGTTGAGAAGATTCCCTGAAGAAGGAAATGGCAACCCACTCCAGTATTCTTGCCTGGAAAATCCTGTGGACAGAGGAGCCTGGTGGGCTACAGTCCATGGGGCCTCAAAGAGTTGGACACGACTGAGCAACTGAGCACGCACACACGCATGCATGGAAATATGGAGTATTTGAGAATGAGTCCCTCAGAAATCTAAAAATCAGATTAGGTTGCTGACATACAGAAATCCTGCTGTATATGAGGGTCTCTGGTGTCTATAAAGACATTGTCCATGGCAGCCACTGGCTTTTTATACGTGATGTGATGCCCAGCATAGCTGCAAGCCTAGAATCACTTGCTCCAGGTTGGAAACCCAGCCACACAATCTCTTAATGGACTATCTCTTAGTCTCTTATGTGACCTAGGACAATTCACTTGTTTGCTCCAAACCTCCATTTTTCTCCTTTGTAGAATAAAAACTTTTTAGATGAAAGACCCATCAAGAAAGGAAACTGTGTCTTGTGTGCCCCGGTACCTGAGCTTCAATGTCGTTTCTTGGATTTTATATCTTATAACCCTGAGCTTCAGTGCGGCCTGTGCTTGTGGCTAGAGTTCCCTGTGGCATCATCTCGAAGGGTGTCCTCTGGCTATCAGAATCTGGGGTTTGAGGAAAAGTCTCAGCCAGAAAGAACATATGCAGCTCCCTGGGCTCAGGTCTCCAGCTTCTGTGGGAAAAGCAGTATTTCCATCCTTGTCCTGACAAGCATGTTGCAATGGTGAGACTCCTGGGAGAGTGCTGTTTACAAAAACTAGATTGGAATCACCATTTATTAAGTGAAGGTGTATATATTAAAGTAACAGAGAACCATGTTTTAATAGGGAATTAGTGGCTACAATTGCTACCCTGATATATAGTGAACAGCATTAAAAATTGGGGCAGCCCCTGGCAAACAAATTTGGTATGCACCCAAAATCGTGATAGAAGAAAGGTTTAAACCTGCTGTAGTCTGGTATTTCACTTCTGGAAATCTATCTGACTAAATGAACTCCAAATGGGGAGAGTTATATACAAGAGGATGTTCATGGCAGCCTTAATTATAACAACAAAAATTATAAGTAGCCAATTGTCTGATAAGAAGAAAGTGGGAAAGTAGATGGTGGGACAACCACTGAATGAAATAGCTTATGCCCTTTAAAATGAATGGTTACAAAGACCACAACCCACCATTGATGATGGTGCTAAGTGAAAAAACAATACCGAAATGATATGCATAGCAGAACTGCAATGTCATAAAACACATACCTGAAAAAATTACATGAAAATACAAAAAGAAATAGAGATTATGGGAAGAGGGAAAGTTCATGAATGTTTTTTTTCGAACTCCTCAAATTTTAGCATATAGTTTTACTACTTTTATTATTTTTCTTTTAATATTTATTTATTTGGCTGAGACAGGTCTTAGTTGTGGCATGTGGAATCTTTTTAGTTGTAGCCTGTGGGATCTAGTTTCCTGACCAGGGATTGAACCCAGACCCCCTGCGCTGGGAACTTGGTGTCCTAGCCACTAGACTGTCCGGGAAGTCCTGATACCTTTATTTTAAAAAGAAGAAGAAGGGAATGTATGCGGGAGTAGAAGTAGAGAGGAAGAGAGGAATGTCCCAGACTGATTTTATTTTTTATTTTTTTTTGAAAGTCATCGAGGCAGCAGATTGCTTGCTCTGTAGGACTTGGGAACAGCCTCCAGGGTGCAGTACCGTCAGAGGGGCTTGGTTTCCACCCAGTGATTTGTTGGCCATACAGCTCACCCTTGGCCTTCCCAGGTGGTGTGGTGGTAAAGAATCCGCCTGCCAGTGCAGGAAACCCGAGATGTGTGTCCTGTCCCTGGGGCGGGAAGATCCCCTGGAGGAGGAAATGGCAACCCACTCCAGTATTCTTGCCTGGGAAGTCCCATGGACAGAGGAGCCTGGTGGGAGAGTTGGACGCGACTGAGTACGCCCAGCTCAGTCCTACTGCTTTTAGTGGTTAGCAGCATCAGAATAAGGCAGTGTCTGGGGGGCACTTGGATGTGGGGTGTGGCCCTGCCCTCGGGGGTTCCCCACCTACCAGGACCAGGATCGGCTGAGGGCAGCAGGGCAACGCCGAGGAGGGCACAGGAGAGGAAGCCTGTCCTGGCAGCAGATGCCGCAGCCTGGGCGCCTCCAGTAACAGACGTTCACTCCCCACAGTTCTGGGGCTAGAGGTCCAAGGTCACAGTGCCAGCAGGTTGGTCCTGGAGAGACTCTTCTTCCTGCTTTGCAGACGGCCGTCTTCTCGCTGTGTCCTTAGGCGGTAGGAAGGAAGGAAGGTGAAGGTGAAGTCGCTCAGTCGTGTCCGACTCTTTGCGACCCCGTGGACTGTAGCCTACCAGGCTCCTCCATCCATGGGATTCTCCAGTGGGTTGCCATTTCCTTCTCCAGGGGATCTTCCCGACCCAGGGATCGAACCCAGGTCTCCCGCATTGGAGGCAGCTGCTTTAACCTCTGAGCCATCAGGTAGAGCGAGCATCTCTCGTCTCTTCTTGTAAGGGCACTAATCCTGCCATGAGGGCTCTACCCTCATGACCTCATCTACACCTCTTAAAGGCTTTGTCTCCAAATACTAACTTTGGAAGTGAGGCCTTCAGCTTAGGAATTTGAGGCACACAGACATGCAGTCCTTAGCAGGCATGAAGGCAGAGTGTGGGACGGAGGGGCGTGGGGGGTGATGAAATCTTGGTAGCTGCACTGAGGCCTGCCTTTGACTTTCTTGGTTTAGTCCAGGAAAGCAGGGTCTGACTGCTGGAATTTTTTTCACCCTTGCCAGCTGTCATTGATCAGGAAGAGGCCTGTGAGGTGGGGACTTGGTTTTGGGTTTGGATCCTCATTGCAGTGCTCTTATGCTAACCGTGTGCCCTTCCTTGTTGTTGCCAAGAGGACAGTCACCCTCCTCAGGAAGGTGTGGGAATCTCTCTTGACGAGCCAGGTGGGTGATCTGCTCACCAAGCAGAGGTCTTAATCGTCAGTCAGAGGCAGGAGCCTCAGATGTTTGTAGCATCCAGAGTGAAGGGCCTTGCTTTCAAAGCTTCTGCCATGTCTCAGAGACGTGACGGCAGTCCTGCAAATCACTACCGAGGACAGACAGACGGTTCCAGCAGAGGGACAGCAGGCGGTCGGTTGCTCCTGGAGAGATGTTTGGGCTGGCACACCTGTTCTGTTGACTGAAGGTGTTGCTGTACTTCTCCTCCCCTCCCCCCATCCTGCTAGAGTCAGATGGAGTTCAGCATCTCCTCCTTATCCATCCAAGAGCCGAGCTGCAGCACCACCAGTGAGCCCAGGCCACCATCCAAAGCTCCTCAGGGTTTGCAGGCCCTCCGGCCCCCGCAGGGCAGCAAGTCTTCCAGCCTGGATGCCCTGGGTCCTGCCTGGAAGGAAGAGGAGGCATCCTTCTGGAAGATCAACGCAGAGCGGTCCCGCGGGGAGGGCCCCGAGGCTGAGTTCCAGTCGCTGACCCCCAGCCAGATCAAGTCCATGGAGAAAGGGGAGAAGGTCCTGTCGGCCTGTTACCGGCAGGAGCCCGTGCCGAGGGCCAGGGAGGCAAAGGCAGAGAAGCCCAGCCCCCTCCACCAGGAGCAGCGGGCCGCTCCCAGCGTCAGCACGGAGTGTGAGAGGCCCCAGCCCGCCCAGGCCTGCGCCAGCCCCCCAAGCGAAGCCGGCCCCTCTGGGCCCGTGGGAAAGCCCATCTCTCCCGAGGCCGTGGAGGCTGCGGAGGACATGGAGGATGCTCTGTTCCTGGAACCCGTGCCTGTACAGGTGGGTGTCTGGCTTCAGCCAGGGTCTCCCTGCTGAAGGGATGAGGGCTGCCTCATAGGGGTGGGCGAATGGGCCACAGATGTTCATGCCTTCTTCCTCTGCCATCCCTCGGCAGCCTGCTGGGTTGTCACTCAGCTCGGCAACCAGCAGACATGCAGGACACGTGTTCAGTGCGCCTGTCTGGGTGCCGTGACTCGTCTGCCTGCTGTGTGCTTGTGTCTCAGATGCCCCCCGCCTTCCCTGCTTGTGTGAGGGCAGGTGACGGAGGATCGTGGGGGCGGTGAGCAGAGGACTCAAGCGGGAAGCTGGCAGTGTGGGTGGGGTTTGACTGCCAGCTCCACGCAGGGGCCTGCGAGGCTGGGCTGCTCTGTGGGTGAGGAAGGGAGCTGCAGGTGTCCTGAGGGCACAGGGGGAAGCAGGCAGGACCCCCAAACCTCCACCAGGAGCAGCTGTGCTTGTTTGCAGATCACAGGAGACTCGCTTCGGTAGTGATGGGCAGCTTCTCGTTTCCAAGCAAAACAGAGTTAGGTGTCCCAGGTGGAGTCCTAAGGAAAGGACTTCTTTCCGGGGATGCAGGAGAAGGAAAAGAAAGATCTGAGAGTCTCACTGCCGAGGTGCAGGGAGTCGTGAAGAAAGGGCCCTGTAAGAGAACAGATAGTGCGAGTGTCTTCTCTGCGCCTCCCCATGTGTGGAGCCCTGAGTATGAGCTGCCCTGCACTCCTGGAGAAAATAAGCCAAGAGGAAGTGTTTGCTTAGGACTTTAAACGGAGCTAGTGTTGAAGGATCACCCAAATCCAAAATAAATAAGTGTGTGTGTGTGCATGGTAAGTCGCTTCAGTCGTGTCTGACTCTTTGCAACCCCATGGACTGTAGCCCGCCAGGCTCCTCTGTCCATGGGATTCTCCAGGCAAGAATACTGGAGTGGGTTGCCATGCCTCCTCCAGGGGATCTTCCCCACCCAGGGGATCTTCCTGACGCAAGGACTGAACCCACGTCTCCTGTGGCTCCTGCATTGCAGGCGGATTCTTTACTGCTGAGCCACCAGTTCAGTTCAGTCGGTCAGTCGTGTCCAACTCTTTGCGACCCCATGAATCACAGCACGCCAGGCCTCCCTGTCCATCACCAACTCCCAGAGTTCACTCAAACTCACGTCCATCGAATCGGTGATGCCATCCAGCCATCTCATCCTCTGTCGTCCCCTTCTCCTCCTGCCCCCAATCCCTCCCAGCATCTTTTCCAATGAGTCAACTCTTCGCATGAGGTGGCCATAGTACTGGACTTTCAGCTTTAGCATCTTTCCTTCCAAAGAACACCCAGGACTGATCTCCTTCAGAATGGACTGGTTGGATCTCCTTGCAGTCCAAGGGACTCTCAAGAGTCTTCTCCAACACCACAGTTCAAAAGCATCAATTTTTCAGCGCTCAGCTTTCTTCACAGTCCAACTCTCACATCCATACATGACTACTGGAAAAATCATAGCCTTGACTAATAGCCTTGACTAGATGGATCTTGTTGGCAAAGTAATGTCTCTGCTTTTGAATATGCTATCTAGGTTGGTCATAACTTTCCTTTCAAGGAGTAAGCGTCTTTTAATTTCATGAGCCACCAGGGAAGCCCAAATAAACAGGTAGTGGTATTTCAGAGGGAGGCTGTGGTTTTGAGACATTGTTTTATAATGAACAAAGAGATACTTGGACAAGGCATGTCTGAGAACAATTTCTGGGGGAAGATGGTGGCCTACTGGTGGACCTGGGTGAGGCGATGAGCAAGGCTTTGTTCATGGAGATGGACGGCACTTCCCAGAGCTTTACCGCTTCCTGACCTTCAGAGCTTTTCTGGATGGGCTGCAGTGCTTGTTTAGCTCTAGGGAGGCACAGGGAGGACGGCCGTGGGGTGATGGAGGCCCCCGGGTCCCCAGGAGCACCGCCTTGTGATGCTGGCCCTGAGGCTGGCTTCCTGCCCAGTGGCTGCCTCTCCCAGACTCAGGCAGCCCACTGCTCTCTTGAGTCTGCAGTGGGGTCTTCCTCTGAGGGAAGCATTTATATAAGTTATGTGAGAATCTTAATTGTAAAGAGATACAGGAAAGTGTTTGTGTGGGGGGTGGGGTGGAATGTGGGACAGAGCCCATGAAACCCTCAGAAAGAACTGATTTCCGACTGCAGAGCACAGAGTGAAATGCTGCTGCACTGAGAACACTGGTAGGAAACCAGAAGAAGGAATGTATGCCAGCACCCCTTTGGCTTTTCAAGCTCTGGCTCAATCTGAGGGGCAGCAAAGGCCTGAGACCTGCCTCAGGGGAGCTGCTTAGCCCATTGCCTCTGTGGCGGTGCCTTCCATCAGCAGCCTGTGGAGGGTGCAGACTCAAGGCTCCCTTGCCCAGGAAGGCTGCAGCCACCAGGTAAACATGTACTTGTGTTAGACCTAGCAGAAGGGTCTCTCAGGTGGCTGGCGGAAGCCTGTGGAAGTGTGTCTGAGTCAGCTCACAGATGGCCCTTTAAACCAACTCCATGACCTCTAAGTGGGCAGTCTGTGACCTGAAGAATGGTCCTGGGTCAGGGAAAATCACTCCAGAACCTGCCACATAATCTGAAAGAAAGAAGTTTTATATCCTTTCTCTGTATTTTTCACTCCCTCAACTTGGTGATTTGTTTTGTCTGTCATTGTGTATGTGTGTTTCATATTAGAAAGACTATCTTCCTAACTTGTTCTCTTACTCCATGGGTGACTAAATTTAAACATGCCCCTCATTCAGAAATAGAAGAGATACATTTTTCTCCTTTCTCTCCAGGTGGGGTCTACAGGCTGCCCTCAAGCATGCCTGGGGACAGAAAGGGATACGTGTTGGATCCTGACAGAGTTTGGCTTGGACTGAGCTTTATTTAATTTTCTGGTTCCCAGCACTGAGGCAAATTGAGGTCAGGGAGCCTCTGAGACGAAGTACTCTATTTCATTTGGGTCATTTTAAATGAGATGCTGTTTTTAGATTGTGCTGACTTGAAAAGAGCCTCATGCCTTACTTTGGTGTTTTTGTCCCTTCTACAGGTCAGCTCAAGTAATGTCATCTTGAAGACAGGATTTGATTTTCTGGACAACTGGTAAAGTAGATTAGACAGAACAAACAAACCAAGAATCCCCAAGTATTTTCCAAAGTGGTGTGGTGAAGGGGGAGATTAAACACAAGGGCAGGATTCCCACTCTTTCCAAAATCATTTGGATGCTGGTTAATGTTGCCTTGGCCAGCTCTCCAGATTTTTCCCTTTTTGGTAAGACCAGATATCTGTGCTATTTTCAACAATTTGATAACAGAAGTTTTACATCTGGAATTTTTAAAAACTCTTAGGAATTCAGGAAATCTTAAAAATAAAAGCTGTGCGCCAGCTCTACCCAATTTTCCCCCTCCTTCGAGAAAGAGTTTTCTCAACCATGTCACAAAATTCACAGAGTGATTCCCACCTCCTCTCTGTCCCCACCCTTTTAAAAATGCACGGGGCTCCTTTGACGGGTGGCTGTTGAGGATGTCCTCAGTAGTCATGGCACTGGGCGCCCACTGTGACCACGGGGAGACCTGCCTGCCCCTGAAGTCCATTCCCGCAGCCCCAGCTGTCCGGCTTCCCGTGCGGAAGCCATGCCTCTTCCTCTTCAGAAGCCACGCCTCTGTATCACGTGCCACCCTTTACTCGCATCACTTCCAGGAAACGGATCATGGGCACGTGGCAGGGTCGTCTTTAAACTGCCTGCCATGCTACTTACTCAGACTCTTCATCTTTGTTTAACAAGTTGCATGTTTTAAAGTTTTATATTAACTTTACATGATTTTGTATCTAGATTTAGCAGTTATAGGGCTACCGCTTTTCTTGGGTTTGTACCAGTTTCCCCTTGGAAGTTCTTTGCTACTTTCCTGACCTTTTAGGTGTTTTCTGTCCTGGGCATCTGCAGGAGTCAGGGCAGATGACAGGCATTGCTGGAAGACCAGGCTCTTCTGATTAGTTGTGTTGGAACCTTCTGGTGTGAAGCTGGCAGGGGCAGCGTATGTCCTTCATCCCAAGGACTGGTCAAGCTGTGTCACAATGGACCCTCCCTCAATCCTGACCACCGACGCACGTGGAGTCGTTTCTGCATGGCCCCAGCGGCGCCCCCTGGAGACCTTCGTGGTCATGGCAACAGCATCTCCTGAAGGTGGACTCGGCTGACTGCTGTGGTCTCCGCTGCTGGGGAGGAGGGGAGGGGGGCAGGTTAGGACAGCTCTGAGCCTACGCAGAAGGGCAAGGTGTCCTCCACCCAAGACGGGATGATGTAAGGTCAGAGGCGAGCCCCTGCTAAGCCCAAATAAACAGGTAGTGGTATTTCAGAGGGAGGCTGTGGTTTTGAGACATTGTTTTATAATGAACAAAGAGATACTTGGACAAGGCATGTCTGAGAACAATTTCTGGGGGAAGATGGTGGCCTACTGGTGGACCTGGGTGAGGCGATGAGCAAGGCTTTGTTCATGGAGATGGACGGCACTTCCCAGAGCTTTACCGCTTCCTGACCTTCAGAGCTTTTCTGGATGGGCTGCAGTGCTTGTTTAGCTCTAGGGAGGCACAGGGAGGACGGCCGTGGGGTGATGGAGGCCCCCGGGTCCCCAGGAGCACCGCCTTGTGATGCTGGCCCTGAGGCTGGCTTCCTGCCCAGTGGCTGCCTCTCCCAGACTCAGGCAGCCCACTGCTCTCTTGAGTCTGCAGTGGGGTCTTCCTCTGAGGGAAGCATTTATATAAGTTATGTGAGAATCTTAATTGTAAAGAGATACAGGAAAGTGTTTGTGTGGGGGGTGGGGTGGAATGTGGGACAGAGCCCATGAAACCCTCAGAAAGAACTGATTTCCGACTGCAGAGCACAGAGTGAAATGCTGCTGCACTGAGAACACTGGTAGGAAACCAGAAGAAGGAATGTATGCCAGCACCCCTTTGGCTTTTCAAGCTCTGGCTCAATCTGAGGGGCAGCAAAGGCCTGAGACCTGCCTCAGGGGAGCTGCTTAGCCCATTGCCTCTGTGGCGGTGCCTTCCATCAGCAGCCTGTGGAGGGTGCAGACTCAAGGCTCCCTTGCCCAGGAAGGCTGCAGCCACCAGGTAAACATGTACTTGTGTTAGACCTAGCAGAAGGGTCTCTCAGGTGGCTGGCGGAAGCCTGTGGAAGTGTGTCTGAGTCAGCTCACAGATGGCCCTTTAAACCAACTCCATGACCTCTAAGTGGGCAGTCTGTGACCTGAAGAATGGTCCTGGGTCAGGGAAAATCACTCCAGAACCTGCCACATAATCTGAAAGAAAGAAGTTTTATATCCTTTCTCTGTATTTTTCACTCCCTCAACTTGGTGATTTGTTTTGTCTGTCATTGTGTATGTGTGTTTCATATTAGAAAGACTATCTTCCTAACTTGTTCTCTTACTCCATGGGTGACTAAATTTAAACATGCCCCTCATTCAGAAATAGAAGAGATACATTTTTCTCCTTTCTCTCCAGGTGGGGTCTACAGGCTGCCCTCAAGCATGCCTGGGGACAGAAAGGGATACGTGTTGGATCCTGACAGAGTTTGGCTTGGACTGAGCTTTATTTAATTTTCTGGTTCCCAGCACTGAGGCAAATTGAGGTCAGGGAGCCTCTGAGACGAAGTACTCTATTTCATTTGGGTCATTTTAAATGAGATGCTGTTTTTAGATTGTGCTGACTTGAAAAGAGCCTCATGCCTTACTTTGGTGTTTTTGTCCCTTCTACAGGTCAGCTCAAGTAATGTCATCTTGAAGACAGGATTTGATTTTCTGGACAACTGGTAAAGTGGATTAGACAGAACAAACAAACCAAGAATCCCCAAGTATTTTCCAAAGTGGTGTGGTGAAGGGGGAGATTAAACACAAGGGCAGGATTCCCACTCTTTCCAAAATCATTTGGATGCTGGTTAATGTTGCCTTGGCCAGCTCTCCAGATTTTTCCCTTTTTGGTAAGACCAGATATCTGTGCTATTTTCAACAATTTGATAACAGAAGTTTTACATCTGGAATTTTTAAAAACTCTTAGGAATTCAGGAAATCTTAAAAATAAAAGCTGTGCGCCAGCTCTACCCAATTTTCCCCCTCCTTCGAGAAAGAGTTTTCTCAACCATGTCACAAAATTCACAGAGTGATTCCCACCTCCTCTCTGTCCCCACCCTTTTAAAAATGCACGGGGCTCCTTTGACGGGTGGCTGTTGAGGATGTCCTCAGTAGTCATGGCACTGGGCGCCCACTGTGACCACGGGGAGACCTGCCTGCCCCTGAAGTCCATTCCCGCAGCCCCAGCTGTCCGGCTTCCCGTGCGGAAGCCATGCCTCTTCCTCTTCAGAAGCCACGCCTCTGTATCACGTGCCACCCTTTACTCGCATCACTTCCAGGAAACGGATCATGGGCACGTGGCAGGGTCGTCTTTAAACTGCCTGCCATGCTACTTACTCAGACTCTTCATCTTTGTTTAACAAGTTGCATGTTTTAAAGTTTTATATTAACTTTACATGATTTTGTATCTAGATTTAGCAGTTATAGGGCTACCGCTTTTCTTGGGTTTGTACCAGTTTCCCCTTGGAAGTTCTTTGCTACTTTCCTGACCTTTTAGGTGTTTTCTGTCCTGGGCATCTGCAGGAGTCAGGGCAGATGACAGGCATTGCTGGAAGACCAGGCTCTTCTGATTAGTTGTGTTGGAACCTTCTGGTGTGAAGCTGGCAGGGGCAGCGTATGTCCTTCATCCCAAGGACTGGTCAAGCTGTGTCACAATGGACCCTCCCTCAATCCTGACCACCGACGCACGTGGAGTCGTTTCTGCATGGCCCCAGCGGCGCCCCCTGGAGACCTTCGTGGTCATGGCAACAGCATCTCCTGAAGGTGGACTCGGCTGACTGCTGTGGTCTCCGCTGCTGGGGAGGAGGGGAGGGGGGCAGGTTAGGACAGCTCTGAGCCTACGCAGAAGGGCAAGGTGTCCTCCACCCAAGACGGGATGATGTAAGGTCAGAGGCGAGCCCCTGCTCAGTGACTCCCAAGTGGTGTGCGCCTGTGATCCATGCCCTGGTGTGATCTCCACGTTGCCTCTCACTGTGTTCTCACCTGACGCCTTAATCCCTGCAAATCCTGCCAGTGAGCACCTGGTTTCAGTATCAAAGTGTGTCTTTTTAAAATGACTTTCTGTCTCATATGACATTCTGAAATGATTTCTAGAATATTTTACCTGGCTCCAAGGTAAAGCACATGGCAACTTGTTTTTTTCCCCAGAAAGTTTCTGCCAAAACTGTGGCCTAGCCAGCTTTTGGTTTGGTTTCTGCCAATTGCATTATGTCCCTAAACTTCATTTGGCTCCTTGGGGTCTTGAGTTTGACCTTCCTCCTCTGGTGACTGACTGTACTGTGGTGAACACAAGTTCTTTCTGCCCTGTTTAAGTAGAGTTGAAACATTCAAGGGAAAAAGATTCCTAGCATGGTGATGAGGGGGAAAGAATCCTAGAAATCCCAGCTGGAATTGCACAGCTGGGTACCAGCCCTGCAGGTCAGTCACTGAGCCTCAGAGCTGGGCTTGCCACCTGTCTCCACTTTCAGCTTTGAGCGCAGTGGACTGTCTTAGAAACCATGCTTGAAAGCAGGGTCTGCTTAAGAAAAAAAGATGTCCAGAAGTTGCATTCCTTAGTGTTGGCATATCAAGAAAGAAGGATCTGTGTCCTGGGACAGTTAGCCAAGGTGATCAATCTGTTCTTTTGAGAGAGAACTCTTAATTTCTTTTCCGCTTTCTCATAAAACCCAATATTCCCATCCAGTTCTCCTGGTAGCTGAGGGGATTTGGGGATTATTGAAATGTTCTGCCTCTTTTATCATCATCTGGGGTCCAGTACCCAGTGGTATTCAGGTCTCTGTAACAATGTCTAAAGTTTCATAAAGGTACAGCCTCCTGAGATTAAATGTAAAATCACAGTTTGGGAAATCCTAGAGGGAGCTCTGCAATTGTATTGCTTTGCTTTGCAAAGAAGTAAAACTTGAGAGGGAGTGGTGATGGCCTGGAGGATGCATGCGCATGGGTCACCATCCTGCCTGGACTGCGATTCTCCCCGTAACCCTGGGCAGTCCATGTTAAGGTGATGCCTTTCACCATCCTCCTGGGAATCAATGTTTGGTATGTCCAAGTAAGGGAAAATTAAACTCACATTTGCCATCTTTTTTTTTTTTTTTTGCCACATACCAAGATGGCATTTCTAAAACCAGACGTTTGTCTTATTGTAAAAATTCACACTTTTCAGTTGAAGCCTAGTGTGGTTTTGCATCCTTCCTCCTTCATCCTGGCCACTCTTGTCTGCTCCTGAGTTTGAGCTCAAGGATTCAGTGTCTTGCTTTGGGTGACTGTAACTGCAAAATCTCCACCAGGAAGTTAGAAACCAGTCTCATTTCTTTCACTTGGGATCCCTTCCCACTTATACCCTCTAGGTTTAGGGGTTCCACCTGCTTTGGGAACAGTGGGGCATGGCATCCAGCCCCATTGCACCCCCGTGGGTGTCAGAACAGCCTCTTCTTTGATACACATTTTCAAAAATGAAAAATTCTTACTGACTACTTGTAACTTGGTTGTATTTTGTATTAACAGCCTTTAATAAAGCCATTTAAAATTTGTTCAGTGTGTCTCTTTGGGACCTCTGCTGGAGTTAGAAAGCCTGCTAGGATGATTGCTGTTGAACACAGAGGGGAATAAAAGGATTCATACTTGTTAAAACCAGCTTGAAACCTTGCTTCAGCAGGCCCACTTTGCACAATCCTGCCTGGGCCCTGCAGGTTAGTGGGAAGCGGTAGCCAAGGTGCACAGCTTCCAGCAGAAGAGGTGGGCTGTACCCCAGAGAGCTCTCATACGGCCCTCCTGTGCCAACCCAGGGCATGTCTTTCCAAGACAAGCTGATAGCATCAAGTGAGTGACTCAGAAGGGCAGATGCCATCTCCCCAAGAGCTTTCACCTTGAATGTGATCGAACCTGATTTTTCTTGAAAGAAATATAAACGTGGCTTGTGAATTCTATTTTGTTCATTAAGGTGCAGGTGGTAGGTTACCAGTTGTAGATTGACAGAATATTTAGATGTCAGTTTTTAAAACTAATACCCTCAGTACCGTTTTTCTAGATACCATATATATGGTTAATGTATGATATTTGTTTTCTCTTGACTAACTCTGTATAACAGGCTCTGAGTTCATCCACCTGCTACTTGCAGGGCAGGAGTAGAGAAGGAGACAGAACAGATTTGTGGACACTGCGGGCTAAGGAGAGGGTGGAACGAATTGACTGAGTAGCATCGAAACATATACATCACCGTGTGTTAAGTAGATAGCTAGTGGGAAGTTGCTGTATAGCATAGGGATCTCAACCCAGTCCTCTGTGACAACCTAGAGGGGTGAGATGGGGTGTGGGGTGGGAGGGAGCTTCAAGAGGGGGGGTCATATGTATACTTACGGCTGATTCACATTCCTGTATGGCAGAAACCAACACAACATTGTAAAACAACTATTCTCCAATTAAAAATAAACAAAGACTAATACCCCCTCAAGAAAATGGGGGTTCCAGGTGTCAGATTTTTAGTTATCATGCATGGTGGGCCTTGCTGACCACAGATTTTTGGGTGAGCAAGTGATTGTACTTGCTGACTCTTTGGTATTACAGTGATTTGATGAAGTGTGTGGACCAGCAAGTGTATGTATATGTATGAGAAGAGGCAAAGTAGGTTTCCTGTAGGTTTGGTAACCTTTATGGTAGCTCAGTATGTGGAAACAACATAGCTACCAAAGGAAATAAAAGTGTTTCTTTGCAAGAGGGAGCCATTAGCATAGACACAAAATGTATCTGGGTGTAGTCAACACTTCGCAGCCTGGAGGAAAGATGTTGAATCTGGGGGACAAGAACGTTCTCAGTTGTGGGGTGGGGGTATTCACAGGGGCTTGTCTAGAAATTTTCATTGGTCTGATCATATGCTTATATGTAATCTGATGAACTTACAGGTGCCTTGATCCCAAAGGTGGGGAGGGCACCATAGAAGGGAGTCAGTGATTCTGAATCCCACCAAGACTCAGGTAGAAAGCAAGTGGGCAATTCTGAATATAAAATTAAAAATTAACAGCAGCAATACCAACTAGAAACACAAATGAAAGAAAATCAACTCATAATGAGAATTGAAAATATAAGGTATCCAGGAATCAACTTTAACAGTATACAAAGACTTTTTTTTTTACAAAGAAAACTATAAAAGGAAAATAGAAGGTGTAGAAGAAGAGCTGAATAATCCTAGGTGGGATAACAAAATTATAAAACCTCATTTTCTTCCAATCATTTTATAAAGTTAGTGTAACCTCAACAAAAATTGCAGTTGGGCATTTGGGGAAATTGGATAGATGTACACTAAATTGTAGGTGAAAAATAATAGTTCATTGAAAAATGAGAGAAGCCTTGTCTGTCAGTTATGAAACATGTTTATGGGTCTTGGTGCAGGAATAGATTATTAGATCAATGCAGAGCTTGGGGACAAATGTGGCCATTAAAGGAGACTTACTTTACAATCACAGTGACACCAGAAATTGGCAGGGGAAAGGAGGATTCACTATAGGAGATATCAACATGGACTCTTACACAATTCTACATAGAAGGTGGACTCCATAAAGATTAAAGACCAATTTATAAAAGATAAATGTATAAAGCTAATAGAGCAAAATGTCTTGTGACCTAGGGCAAGAGCAAGGAAGGACTTCTTTAGTAAAAGTTCAAAAGCACAAACCATAAAGCAAAATACTAATGAATCTCATACATGAAAATTGAGGATTTCTGTCAGTGAAGTACAATTTCAGTAGAGTTAGTGGAAACGAGGGGAGAAGATATGTGCTATGTCAATTCCAACAGTGGACAAGTGCTAAGAGTACATAGGGGGCTACATAGGGGACTTCCCTGGTGGTCCAGTGGTTAAGAATCTGCCTGCCAAAGCAAGGGACGTAGGTTCGATCCCTGGTCCAGGAAGATCCCACATGCTGCAGAGCAACTAAGCCCATGTTCCACAACTACTAAAGCCCACACACCTAGAGCCTGTGCTCCACAACAAGAGAGGCCACTGCAATGAAAACCCTGAGCACTGCAACTAGAGAGTAGCCCCCACTTGCTGCAACTAGAGAAACCCATATGCAGCAATGAAGACGCCATGCAGCCAAAAATAGATAAAGTACAAAGGGGACTCTTGCAAGTCAACAAAAAGAGTCCAGCAACCTTAACAGAATTAACATTACAGGAAATCCTTAAAAACTGTCAAGCATATGAGAAGTTGCTTAAAATTGTTGATAATCAGAGGGGGAAAATTGCTCAATAATGCCAAGTGTTGGCAGAAATGGGTTAGAGCACTGGTTCTCAGCCTTGGGTGATTTTGCCCTCCTTGGCCACCTCATGTGAAGAGTTGACTCATTGGAAAAGACTCTGATGCTGGGAGGGATTGGGGGCAGGAGGAGAAGGGGACAACTGAGGATGAGATGGCTGGATGGCATCACTGACTCGATGGATGTGAGTCTGAGTGAACTCTGGGAGATGGTAATGAACAGGGAGGCCTGGCGTGCTGCGATTCATGGGGTCGCAAAGAGTCGGACATGACTGAGCGACTGAACTGAACTGAACTGAACTGGGGACCTTTGGTAGTGTGAGAAGACATTTTTTTGGTCACCACAACTGAGGGTGAGTCTACTATTGGCATCTAGTAGGTAGAAGCCAGAGATGCTGCCAGACATCCCAGAGTGCACAGGACAGCCCCACAACAAAAGATGCCATGCTGTGCCATGCTAAGTTGCTTCACTCAACTCCAACTCTGTACAACGCTAGGGACTGTAGCTTGCTAGGCTCCTCTGTGCATGGGATTCTCCAGGCAAGAATACTGGAGTGGGTTACCATGCCCTCCTCCAGGGGATCTTCCCAACCCAGGGACTGAACCTGCATCTCTTAAGTCTTCTGCATTGGCAGTCATGTTCTTTACTAGTGCCACCTTTGGAAGCCTAAAACAAAGGATAAGCTAGTCCAAAATGTCAGTACTGCTGAGGTTGAGAAAGCCTAGGATAAAGGAACTGTACAGACGTTTGTCAAGAACAATCTGGTGCTATTCCACCAAACTGAGTGTCCCCTATTCTGGGACTCTGCTGTTCCCCTCCAGGACATGTCTTGAAATTCTCAATTAGGTACTTAAGGAAATATGTACAGGGCTGTTCATTACAGTGCTGTATGTGGGAGTCAGAGGCAAGCTAGATGTCATTAGGAAGATGTTTAGATAAAATGTAATGGACCATCAAAACAGAAAATTAATAAGGAAACACATGTCTTAAACGATACATTAGATGAGCTGGATCTCATTGATATCTTCAGGACATTCCATCCAAATGCAGAAGAATACACTTTCTTCTCAAGGGCACATGGAACATTCTCCAGGGTAGACCACATCTTGGGTCACAAATCAAGCCTCAGTAAATTTAAGAAAATTGAAATCATATCAAGCCTCTTCTCTGACCACAATGCTATAAGACTAGATATCAATTACAGGAAAAAAAAAACTAAAAAAACACAGACACATGGTGATTGAACAATACATTTCTAAATAACCAACAGATTACTGAAGAAATCAAAAGGGAAATAAAAACATTTCTAGAAACAAATGACAATGAAAACACAACTCAAAACCTATGGGATGCAGCAAAAGCAGATTTAAGAGGGAAGTTTATAGCAATACAATCCTACCTCAAGAAACAAGAAAAACATCAAATAGACAATCTAACTTTGCACCTAAAAAAACTGGAAAAACAAGAACACCCCACCCCCAATTAGCAGAAGGAAAGATATCATAAAGATCCAAGCAGAAATAAATGAAAAGGAAATGAAAGAACGATAGTAAAGATTAATAAAACTAAAAGCTGGTTCTTTTAGGAGATAAACAAAATTGACAAACCTTTAGCCAGACTCATCAAGAAAAAAAGAAGAATCAAATCAACAAAATTAGAAGAGAAAAAGGAGAGGTTACAACAGACAATGCAGAAATTCAAAGGATTATAGGAGACTATTATGAACAGCTATATGGCAATAAAATGGATAACCTGGAAGAAATGGACAGATGCTTAGAAAAGTTCAATCTTCCAAGACTGAACCAGGAAGAAACAGAAGTTATGAACAACTCAATTACAAGGACTGAAATTGAAGCTGTAATCAAAAATCTCCCAAAAAACAAAAGCCCAGGACCAGATGGCTTCACAGGAGAATTCTATCAAGCATTTAGAGAAGAGCTAATGTCTATCCTTCTAAAACTCTTTCAAAAAATTGCAGAGGAAGGAACACTTCCAAATTCATTCTACAAGGCCACCATCACCCTCATACCAAAACCAGACAGAGACAACACACAAAAAGAAGACTACAGGCCAATATCACTGATGAACATAGATGGAAAAATCCTCAACAAAATTTTACCAGACAGAATTCAGCAACACATCAAAAAGCTCATACACCATGATCAAGTAGAGTTTATTCCAGGGATGCAAAGATTCTTTGATATACGGAAATCAATCAATGTGATACACCATATTAACAAACTGAAAGATAAAAACCATAAGATAATCTCAATAGATGCAGAAAAAGCCTTTGACAAAATTCAGCATCCATTTATGATTAAAACTCTTCAAAAAATGGGCATAGAAGGAACCTACCTCAGCATAGTAAAGGTCATATGTGATAATTCAGTTCAGTCGCTCAGTCATGTC
>SJYT01028448.1:83618-115287 GCA_006410635.1 Cephalophus harveyi | reverse complement strand
ATCAGCACGCTATTTTGCTCGTTGCAGAGCTAGATATCTGATTTATGGAGGCACTGCCACAAGGTGAAATTTCATTGTTTCTGGGAGCTCAGATGTAATAGCTGTTTGCCTTTATCGCCTTATCTTGAGCTCTCTTTGAGGTCAGGAAAAGGCTAAATTTTACCGCGGTCCTCAGGGTCCAATGCGACCTCACGTAAGTCCGAGAGTTAAGAACCGCTGGTCCGGCGCCGCAGAAGCCTCCTAAGAGGGTGGGGTTGCGCTCCAGCTTAGTTTTGGGAAAAAGCGGAGGCTCTAATTGGGAGCGTACCGGAAGGTGACTTTCGGGACGTGGGCAGCCGCCCGGAGACCCATTTGGTTGGGTAGGGCAGCAGCTGCAGGGTACAACAGCCGGCGTCCAGAACAGCACCCGCTCCAAAATCCCGCCCGGGTCTCCCCGGCCCTCCCCCTGCGCGCGCTCCCCGCCCTCCCCCTGCGCGCGCTCCCTCTGTTCTCACGCGCGCTCCCCAACGCGCCCCCCGCCGCTGCTCCCGCCCGCGCTCACCCCGCCCTCTCCGCGGAGCGCGCTCACCCGGCCCGCGCGCACGCGCGCCCCGCCCGCCCTCCCGCCCGGCGCGCGCGAGCCGGCGGGCTGAGGAGTGCGGTGGGCGGGGCGCCGCGCTGACGTTGCCTGGGATGCGGGCAGGTTCCGCCGCCGCCGCCGCCGCTGCCGCCGCCGCCACCTCCTCCTCCTCCTCCTCGCCTGCCACCGGGGTTTGTATGAAAACACCCGGCGGCGGGCGACTAGGTATCCGCGGTGTGTCGGGAGAGCAGCCGCTCCCGCTGCCGACGCCGAGCCGGGTGCTGCGGCTCTGCCTAGTTCCTGCCAGCGCGCCATCCTGAGCCGGTGAGCTCCCCGCCGCCGCCGTCCGCGCGTCCTGGCCGGCAGCCCCTCGGCCGCGGCTAATCCGCCAGCCAGCCACCGCTTCGCTCTGCCCGGCCGCGGTGTCTTGGGGGCGGGAGAAGCTAGGAAGGAGCGACCCCCGACCCTCCTCGGTCTGCGCCCTGCTACCTCTGGGCCCCTTACCTGACAGGTTGTGTAACCCGTGTCTTCCTGGGGTGGACCGGGTCTTGAAGGGAATCCCTGATGGGTGGAGGCTTTGGCCGATTTCTGGAAAACGCCCCACCCCGCCCCCACCCATGGTCACTCGGTCGTGCTCTCTCCAGCCCTCGCAGAGGGTAGCCGGTGAGGTCTCCGAGCAGAGGCGGCCCCCTGCCCTGCTCTTCCTTTCTCTCGGCGGTGACCGCGGTGCAGCGCGGAGCTGAGCGGAGGGGCGGTGGGCAGGGGCCGGGCGCGCGCCTTGCCTCCGCACCTACCCAGCTCTCAGCCCCTAAGTGCACCCGGCTTCAGGGTGGGTGGTGGTGTGACGACGGCGATGGCCGAGCTTGCTTCCTTTCTATGGTTGACTTGACCCGAAGTGTGTTCTCTGCTTACAACTTGTCGCCTTGTGGGTTTGATTTGGACATGAAGGAGATCGCCCTAGATGACAGTGCAGAGTTTCCCTCCAGCCTTCCTTCCCGAGTTGCGGATTTTTCATGCGAGTGTGCAGGGGCACCTGCAACCCCATGCGAAGGCTTGCTGGGCACCAGGGTGGTTACCCTCCTGCGCCTTTAAGTCTCTTAATGTACCAGTGCAGGTTTGAGTCGGTCGGTTTCCTTTCCTGGGCATTTATCCATCTTAGTATAGAGTTTTACACATCGTTGTGAATGTTGATAACATAAAGCTTGTTTCTCTTTTTTAAGATAGCTTCCTCAAGTGCCTGCAGGTCTAGCACTGCTGATGACAATATGTTTTAAGACTCAGTAGAAATTTTCTGTGGCAATGTTCATTCTGCATGGGTTTGTTTTTCTTCTTACTTTCAGGTATTCAAAATTGTAACAGTGTTTATGATGTACATTTGTAGCAGTGTCTGTGATGTAGTTCGTACAGTTTGTGGGTAGAAAGGACTTTTAACAGTCTGCTGGATCACTCATTTTCACTTACCATTTATGTCTTTCTTGGAATCTTAATGTTTTATAAAATGTCTTTTTTTTTTTTTTTTGATCCCTGAGAAAACCAAAAAGTTATTTCTGTAATTGTGGAATGTTTTCAGTTTAGTAGGCCAAATAAATAGTAGTTTATTTAAGGCACTTTGTATGGTACATATTTTAAAACGTGTGCCAAATGTAAAAAACTAAACAAAAACTCTGAAATATTTCTAAGTATTTTCTTCTGTAATTACTGTGAGATAGTGTTTATCCACTCCTTATTCCTTGTCCTTAAGGCTGATTTGTAACATGACTTATTCTGCTTCCCTTTCCACTTTGCTTGATTTAATTTCTACAGTGAAGTTCTAGGTTCATTTTTAATGACCTCAAAACTCTGCCTTGAGTTGCTTCAACACATATTTGGAACTGCATTCTCACTCTGAACACTGAAATGAAAGGCATAAACATAGAGCTA
This sequence comes from Cephalophus harveyi, assembly GCA_006410635.1. Lineage (NCBI taxonomy): Eukaryota > Metazoa > Chordata > Mammalia > Artiodactyla > Bovidae > Cephalophus > Cephalophus harveyi. Next base: position 112,808 of record SJYT01028448.1, on the reverse strand, counting down.
CCCTTGTAATTAGCCACATTGCAAAACATTTAGATGTATAGTGTAATTTGAAATTTTGTAAAAGAAGTTTTTATAAAGCTCTATCATTTGATTTGAATTGAGGCATTATTCTCTTTGGAATAGTCTAGTTAGATTCTTATATAATAATGGTTTTATCTTCAATTGCAGAAGGCAAAGAGGTCCAAGACTTGTGAAATTATCTAACTTATATTCTATATTTTGGACTAACGAAAAATGTCCTCTACAGTTTTACCTTCCAAAATCTACTTCTCTTGCCTGAGATCCTCTGGTACTTGGAAGTTGAACAACACCCGCAGAGTAATGGATGAACCTGTCAGAGGGCTCTGCAAATTGGAAGCTTCTCTAAGGCAGTATGAACAACAGAAATGGTCTACAGTGGACACTGATTTTAAACTTTATGTATTATTGTTGGTTACTTGCCTGTGTGTACTGTAGTGTAGTGGCTAAGGGGCTGGGCCTCAGAGTCAGACAGGCTGGATTTAAATCCTGGCTTTGCTTTGGGCAAGTTATTTATCTTCTTTGTGCTTCAGTTTTCTCAAGTCCAAAAATGGGGATAATTATGGTGTATACTCTTAAGATGATCTTGAATGTTAAGTGCTTAGCCCACAGTGCCTAGCACATAGAAAATGCTCAATAAATATTATTATTGCTTCTGTGTTTCCTCAGCACAGGGGATCTCATAGCCGAAAAGGTGCTTTGGGCTGATTGAGTCCTGTTACTCCAGGTTAGTCCCACTAAGACCCATTTGCTCTTTTGGGGCTGAGAGCTTAGTGTTACTGTCCTGTCTTGGAAGCATATAATTTAGTTTAAAATAGAACAGCTAGACCCTGAGCTGGGTGTCCTGAGATGCTGCTTGAGAGTGGCTGAAGTATCCGTTTGTCCCTTCTGACAAGACCTTGGATTGTCTCCCTCACAGTGGTGGCGGCGGCTATTTTAATCATCTGTTTTTGAGTTTGTGACTGCGCGTTTCTTTGGCTGTCATATGCAACTATCAAAAATATTATTTATCAAATGGATATATTTATGTGTTTATCTGACCAAGATATTGCAGTATGTTTCCAGGATATACAAAATCACTTTGATCTAAGCATTCTTTTCTTGTTTTAAATTCTTATTGATGTTACATAGAAGGAATCAAATAATTTTGATTTGCCATTGTGTCCCTTTTCAGTTTTCATGTAATGTCTTTTAGGAAAAAAAAAAAAAAAAAAAAAAAAAGAAAACGTACTTCTTATTCTTTTTGTTTTGCAGGGATCTGATACTGTTCTTTAAATCAGGTGTTTTCAAATGTTTTGTCTCAGGACTCTTATAGTCTTAAAAAATTATTGAGCACACAGAGAGCTTTTGTGGGTTATATCTGTCTGTATTATATTATAAATTAAAGCAGAGATATAACTTTTTATTAATTCACTTAAAATGAGCAGTATAAACCCATTACATGTTAATATAAACTTTTTTTTTCATTTAATAAAAGATGACTGTTTTTTAAGAATGAAGGAGTGAGAAGACTGGCATTTTAGATTTTTGTAAATCTCTAATGTCTGGTTTAATAGAAATAGCAGGATTCTCGTATTTGCCTTTACATTCAGTCTATTGCAGTATGTTGTTTGGGTTGAAGTATATATACAGAGAGAAATCCAGCCTCACACAGTTAATGGTTGAAAAAGGGAGGGATATTTTGGTAGCCTCCAAGGAATTATGGATATATTTTATCGGTATGTGTGTGTGTGTGTGCATGTGTGCGCACACTTAGTCACTCAGTTGTGTCCAGCTCTTTGCAACCCCCAAAATTGTAGCCCTCCAGGCTGCTCAGTCCATGGGACTGCCTAGGCAAGAGTGGGTTGCCATTTCTTCTTGCAGGGGATCTTCCTGACCCAGGGATTGAACCAGCGGAACCAGCGACTCCTGTGTCTCCTGCATTGTGTGGTGGAATTTTTACCACTGAGCCACGTGGAAAGCCGTATATTTGGTTGTTAACTACATCAAGACTCAGCATATAACAGTTTTTAGTAAATTATGTAGGAGTTTGACATGAACCTTCTTAAAATTTGCCACATTTGCATGATTGATTATTTTGAGCAGATGAGACCCTGTGGGCTCAAGAGAAACTACTGCCCCCTTTTAACCACTTAGAAGAATTTAAATTGGGGATTTTTCTCAGAAAAAAAGTTATTACCAGAGATAAATTTTATCCTCGTGGCCCCATTGTGAAACATCTGCTCTGCTGCTTATTGTCCTGTGAATGATCCTCCTGTTCTTCTAAGCCCCAGGCCCCTATACCATCCTGTAGTTCACAGTGACATTTACACCACATTTTACCTTTCTATCTTTGAATCTCTTATGTATGTAGGGTGTCTGGCCCATCTTATGTATGGAATTCCCGTACATATGAAATTAAATTTGATTGTCTCTTGTCAGTCTGTCTCATGCCAGTTTAATTTTTAGACCAACCAGAAGAACCTGGAAGAGTAAAGGAAAGTTTTCCTCCTCCCTGACATTTGCAGTCTGGAATCTGAAATCATATCAGTGGACTTCTTAATAGTGTTATGTTAAAATCCATTGGTTTGAACATAGAGTGGATCATATGCCTATGTCTGACTGTATAACATCATGCCTTGGTCATTTGTCAATATTGGTTCAGTAAGTTACTTTTCATTATAAGCTGTTAAAATATCACATTTGTTAATATCATCCATTCCATCAGAAACAAGTTATTGGGAAGCTGTCCCTGTTGTGACATGATGATGGATATGAGGTTTCCAGAAATCTGATTTTTGCTTGAAATTTCAAATTTTATCATTGGCAAAAGTAAGATTCGCAGTTGCTTCCTAAAGTGACAAGAAGACTTCCTTCATTTCTGAGCAAACCTCTGCCAAAATACCTAAGACATTCTTTTAAGTAAAGATGGTATAATGAAAAATGCTAGCTTAAGCTCTCAATAACCTCAGATATGCAGATGACACCACCCTTATGGCAGAAAGTGAAGAAGAACTAAAGAGCCTCTTGATGAAAGTGAAAGAGGAGAGTGAAAAAGTTGGCTTAAAGCTCAACATTCAGAAAACTAAGATTGTGGCATCCGGTCCCATCACTTCATGGCAAATAGATGGGGAAGCAGTGGAAACAGTGGCTGACTTTATTTTTCTGTGCTCCAAAATCACTGCAGATGGTAACTGCAGCCATGAAATTAAAAGATGCTTACTCCTTGGGAGGAAAGTTATGACCAACCTAGATAGCATATTAAAAAGCAAAGACATTACTTAGCCAACAAAGGTCCGACTAGTCAAGACTATGGTTTTTCCAGTGGTCATGTATGGATGTGAGAGTTGGACTATAAAGAAAGCTGAGGGCCAAAGAATTGATGCTTTTGAACTGTGGTGTTGGAGAAGACTCTTGAGAGTCCCTTGGACTGCAAGGAGATCCAGCCAGTCCATCCTAAAGGAGATCAGTCCTGTGTGTTCATTGGAAGGACTGATGCTCAGGCTGAATCTCCAATACTTTGGCCACCTCACGCGAAGAGTTGACTCGTTGGAAAAGACTCTGATGCTGGGGGGGATTGAGGGCAGGAGGAGAAGGGGTTGACAGAAGATGAGATGGCTGGATGGCATCACTGACTCGATGCACATGAGTTTGAGTGAACTCCGGGAGTTGGTGATGGACAGGAGGCCTGGTGTGCTGTGATTCATGGGGTCGCAAAGAGTCAGACACAACTGAACTGAACTGAAAGTTTATTCACAGAAAGTTGAAAGGTTTCTTAGCATTTTAGTCAAGTGCTGATACAAGGGGGCTATATTATTAGTGTCCTGAAATTGCATTGTCTAAAAATAAAGATTTGGTACTACATTTCCACATAAATATTCAAATCTAATTTTTTTTTGTTTTACTTATTAGACAAATATAGTGAGGGCACAGTATGGCAAGCTTGCTTGACATCTAGTTCATAAGCTGAAAAAAAAAGACCACTTAGCTTCCTTCTTAATCTCCTTTCATTTCTCATTTAATTCATGCTGAGGATGAACAGTCCTAAGGAGATGAAAGGTACTTGCTGTCTTTGCCTCTCATCTTCTCTATGGGGAGAATGATTTACAGTTTATGATTATAAGGGTATAGATTACGTTGGAAATAATAATGTCAATGACAAATTTATGGTAGAATAATAATAGGAACACTACCTACATATAATAGAGTTTAATGAATTAAAAAGAATACTATTTTGCCAAAAGCTCTCAGGATTTATTAATTAACAGCTTCTTGTTGCATGTAGGCAGAACTGACTGATGGTGAATGTAAGATAGCCAACCTCCCTGAAGAGCTTTTCTCCTAATTTACAGAGTGAAAAGATTTGAATTTCACAAGATCTTGAAGCTTGCTACAACTCTAGACGTCTGGGATTTATTTTTTTCTTTGCCTTGAGAATATCTCTTTCATTTGTTAATTTCATCTCATCAGTTTGAATTTTGTGTTTACATTTGAAATTTATTTTTTTCCAATTTTTAACATTATCGACTGATGTGTTTGGTCCATATTTGGATTTAAAAATGTATTATTAAAAACTATGGTAAAATACATATAAAGTTTAGCATTTTTACCATATTAAATATACAGTTCCAAGGCATTAAGTACATTCACTTTGTTGTCCATCCATTACCACCATCCGTTTCTAGAATTTTTCATCATGCAAAACTTAATTGCATCCATTAAGTTACAAACTGCCCATTTCCTCCCCTCCCACCTTCCCCTGGCAGCCAGCATTCTGCTTTTTCTCTCTATGAATTTGACTAGTCTGTGTACCTTATATGAGTGGAATCATACTGTATTTGCTCTTTTGTGATTGGCTTATTTCTTTTAGCATTGTGTCTTCAAAATTCAGCTACACTGTGGTGTCTGTCAGAATTTCCTTTCTTTTCAGCACTGACTAACTTTCTACTGTATGTGTATATGATATTTTGTTTATTTATTCATCAGTGGATCCTTGGGTTGCTTCTACCTTTTGTCTATTGTAAAGAATGCTGCTGCTGTGTATTTGGGTGTACAAATATTTTTTTGAGACTCTGCTTTTAGTTCTTTTAGGTACATACACAGAAGTGGAATTGTTGGCTCATATGGTAATTTTAAATTTTTTTGAGGACTGACCATGCTGTTTCCATAGCAGCTGCATCATTTTACATTCACAGCAACACCGACATTATACAGAGGTTCAAATTTGTTTACATCCTTATCAACACTTATTTTCTGTGGGTGGATTTTTTTGCTTTTTACATAGTAGCTGTCCTGAAGGGTGTGAGATGATATGTCATTATGACTTTGATTTGCATTTTTGCTGCTTAATTCAGTTTGCTGGTGTTTTGTTGGGGATTTTTGAATCAGTGTTCAATAAGAATATTGGTCTGTAGTTTTGTTGCAATGTCTTTTTGTGACTGTGTTATCAGGGTGATACTAGCCTCATAGAATGAGTTAGAAAGTATACCCTCTACTTCAGCTTTTTGGGAAGGATTTGAGAAGCATTGATGTTCTTTAAATGTTTGGTACAATTCACTAGTGAAGCCATCAGGTCTGGGACTTTTCTTTGTTGGGAGGTTTTTGATTACTAATTCAATCTCCTTAATATTTATGTGCCTATTCAAATTTTCTCTTTCTTTGTGACTATGTTGGTTTCTAGAAATTTGTTGATTATACCTAGGTTATCCACTTTATTGGTGCACAATTGGTCATAGTACTCTCATTAAATCCTTTTTATTTCTGTAGGATCAGTAATGTTTCCACTTTGTGATTAGTAACTTGCTCCTTTTTTCTTAATTAATCTTGCTAAAGTTTTGTGAATTTCGTTAGTCTTTTGAAAGATTAACGAAAAAAATCAACTTTTGTTTTCGTTGATTTTCCTCTATTCACTATTTCATTTATCTGTGCCCTCATCTTTATTCTTTTCTTTTTTCTGCTGGTTTTGGATTTCTGCTTTTTCTAGTTCCTTAAATTATAAACTTAAGTTGTTCCTGAAGTCTTTCTTATTTTTTATAATTTTATAAATTTCCCCCTTAGCACTCCTTTTGCTATATCTAATAAATTTTGATATGTTGTGTTTTTTGTTTTCATTTGTTTCTTAAATATTTCTAATTTCCCTTGTGATTTCTACTTTGACCCTTTGATTGTTTAAGGGTGTATTCTTGGGACTTCCCTGGTGGTCTAGTGGTTGGGAATCCACCTTCCATTGTAGGGGATGTGCGTTCTATCCCTGGTGGGGGAACTAAGATCTCACACACATGCCTGTGTGCCAAAATTGCTGAGCCTGCATACCACACCTGCTGCAACTAAGACCTGACACAGCCAAATAAACGAGTAAATATTAAAAAAAAGAATGTATTGTTTAATTTCCACAAATTTGTGAATTTTATAGTTTTTCTTCTCTTACTGATTTCTAAACTCATTCTTTTGTAGTTGGAAGAAATACTTTGTATGATTATCTGTCTTTTAAAATCTACTGAGACTTAATTTGTGGCCTGACATATGGTGTATTTTGGAGAATGTCTTGTTTGCACTTGAGAAGAATTTATCTGTTGTTAGGTAGAATGTTCTATATTTGTCTGTTATGTCTAGTTGTCTATGTTTATTGTGTTTATCAAGTCCTCTGTTTTCTTATCTCATGTCTGGTTGTTCTATCCATTTTTGAGAATAGGGTATTGAAATTGCCAACTATTATAGATAATTCTATGAGTTTTTGCTTCATTTTCTTTGGTGGTCTGTTATTAGGTACAAGAGTGTTTATAATTGTTATATTTTCTTGCTCTTTTGTTCCTTTTCTTAATATATAGTGTTCTTTGTCTCTTCTAACCTTTTTTGATTTAAAGTCTATTTTGTTTCGTATTAATAGAGCCATCCTTTTAGTTACCATTTGTATTAGTAGAGCCTCCCTTTTAGTTACTAGTTTTCATTCCAATCCCAAAGAAAGGCAATGCCAAAGAATGCTCAAACTACTGCACAGTTGCACTCATCTCACATGCTAGTAAAGTGATGCTTAAAATTCTCCAAGCCAGGCTTCAGCAATACATGAACTGTGAACTTCCAGATGTTAAAGCTGGTGTTAGAAAAGACAGAGGAACCAGAGATCAAATTGCCAACATCCGCTGGATCATGGAAAAAGCAAGAGAGTTCCAGAAAAACATCTAGTTCTGCTTTATTGACTATGCCAAAGCCTTTGACTGTGTGGATCACAATAAACTGTGGAAAATTCTGAAAGAGATGGGGATACCAGACCACCTGACCTTCCTCTTGAGAAACCTGTATGCAGGTCAGGAAGTAACAGTTAGAACTGGACATGGAACAACAGACTGGTTCCAAATAGGAAAAGGAGTATGTCAAGTATATTGTCACCCTGCTTATTTAACTTATATGCAGAGTACATCATGAGAAACGCTGGGCTGGAAGAAGCACGAGCTGGAATCAAGATTGTTGGGAAAAATATCAATAACCTCAGATAGGCAGATGACACCACCCTTACGGCAGAAAGTGAAGAAGAACTGAGCCTCTTGATGAAAGTGAAAGAGGAGAGTGAAAAAGCTGGCTTAAAGCTCAACATTCAGAAAACGAAGATCATGGCATCTGGTCCCATCACTTCATAACAAATGGATAGGGAAACAGTGGAAACAGTGGCTGAGTTTATTTTTCTGTGCTCCAGAATCACTGCAGATGGTGATTGCAGCCATGAAATTAAAAGATGCTTACTCCTTGGGAGGGAAGTTATGACCAACCTAGACAGCATATTAAAAAGCAGAGGCATTACTTTGCCAACAAAGGTCCGTCTAGTTAAGGCTATGGTTTTTCCAGTGGTCATGTATGGATGTGAGAGTTGGACTAAAAGGAAAGCTGAGCGCAGAAGAATTAATGCTTTTGAACTGTGGTGTTGGAGAAGACTCTTGAGAGTCTCTTGGACTGCAAAGGGATCCAAGCAGTCCATCCTAAAGGAGATCAGTCCTCGGTGTTCATTTGAAGGAGTGATTTTGAAGCTGAAACTCCAGTATTTTGGCCACCTGATGCAAAGAGCTGACTCATTTGAAAAGAGCCTGATGCTGGGAAAGATTGAGGGCAGGAGAAGAAGGGGACGACAGAGGATGAGATGGTTGGATGGCATCACCGACTCAATGGACATTAGGTTGAGTGAATTCCAGGAGTTGGTGATGGACAGGGAGGCCTGGCGTGCTGCGGTTCGTGGGGTCGCAAAGAGTCGGAGCGACTGAATTGATTGATTTAGTTACTATTCGCATGCATGTCTTTTTCCATCCTTTTACTTTCCACCTATTTTTTCCTTTGTAGCTAAAGTAAGTCTCTTGTAGAGGACGTATAGTTGGATCTTGTTTTTATTTTCATTTTTATTTATTTATTTTTTAATGTTTTTGGCCGCACCACATGTCACGTGGGATCTTAGTCCCTGACCAGGGATCATCCCTGTGCCACCTGCAGTGCGAGTGCAGAGTCTTAACAACAGGACCTCCAGGGAAATTCCTGGATCATGTTTTTAGAATCCATTTTTACTAATTTCTGCCTTTTGAGTGGAGAGTTTATTTACATTTAAAGTAATTGTTCATAGGAGGAACTTCTGTCATTTTACTATTTGTTTCTTTCTAAACATTTTTTTAAAATTTAAATTTATTTATTTTAATTGGAGGCTAATTACTTTACAATACTGTATTGGTTTTGCCATACATCAACACGAATGTGCCACGGGTGTACATGTGTTCCCCATCCTGAACCCCCTCCCACCTCCCTCCCACATACCATTCCTCTGGGTCATCCTAGTGCACCAGCCCCAAGTATCCTGTATCCTGCATCGAACCTGGACTGGCGATTTGTTTCTTATATGATATTATACATGTTTCAATGCTATTCTCCCAAATCATCCCACCCTCTTCCTCTCCCACAGAGTCCAAAAGACAAAAGAAACATCTGTTTCTGATGCCTTATAGCTTTTTGAGTCCGTCATGTCCTGTGTATTTTGATTCCTATTTTGATGTTAATAGGAGATGACTTAGGGCTGTGGTACTTTCCTTAAGCAAACAAACAGGAAGAAACAAAACTTAAACCATTTTAATGGGTTAGAGTGATAGGTTAGAGGAAAGGAAAATGTGTGTTTCAAGGTAAGAATTTTAATCTCATTCATCACCTATATGGACTTAGGAATTTTGGCACTTGTTTAAGTCTAAACAAAAGTTGAAGGCTTCCCTGGTGGCTCAGATGCTAAAGCCTCTGCCCTAAGTGCGGGAGACCCGGGTTCGATCCCTGGGTTGGGAAGATCCCCTGGAGAAGGAAATGGGAACCTACTCCAGTACTCTTGCCTGGAAAATTCCATGGACTGAAAGGCTCCTTAGAGCCTGGTAGGCTACAGTCCATGGGGTCGCAAAGAGTCCGACACGACTGAGCGACTTCACTTCACTTAAGTCTAAAACTAATCAGTTGGAATCAGTATTGAGGGAAGAGTTATTTTAAATATTAAGTAAACTATTTAATTGAAGTGTAGTGGGATTCTGTTTCTCCAACAATAACACCCTATTATTTGTGTTATAATTAAAACATCATATAGCAGAACAAATTAGACCTTTGTAAGTGTCAGAGCATCTTTTGTGGAGTAGTGTGTGAAACATCCAAAATCTTGTGTTTTTAAAGAAGATGCATAATGAAGAAAGGTAAAAGGTATAACCTTTTTATAAGTTTACTGTTATCCACAGGTTAAAACATCAACAAGCTAATCATCAAATGTCATATGTTTAAGGTAACCAAATGAAAATGTATACCTTAATATTGTTATTTAGAGTAGGTTAACATACACAGATGGACATGAGTTTGAGCAAGCTCGGAGAGTTGGTGATGGACAGGGAAGCTTGGTGTGCTGCAGTCCACGAGGTTGCAGAGTCAAGACACGACTGAGCAACTGAACTGAACATACACAGGCCATGTCCAGTGTATATGTTTGTCTCTTAATTTAAATGGTAGTAATCTCTATCTTTCTAATGCTGGGCATATTACTTTTCTATCCTTTAAACAGCAGGTAATATTTACCTTCTTCCTTTAAAGTTTCTTTTTCCTTTAATAAGGGAAAGGGGTATGATCATAGTTTTGGTGATCTTATTAAATAATCATGATTTGCAATTTTCCATCACATTGACATAACTGGTATGGGAGAATAGTAGTAGTTCACTTAAGTTCTTGAAAAGTGATTTCTTCCTTTCAGATGATGAAACAATTAGTGCTGAAAAAAGATAATGCATTTGCAGCATACTTGTGTTCCCATTCCCCATAGTAGAACCAGCTACCCAGATCTTCTTTAACTGTAGTCCTTTCCTGTTGCCCACAACCTTTTCAACAAGAACAACTATCTGGTATTTAACAGCAAAGGTTATCACTGTTAATTAGAGCAGGGTTTCGCAAGTGTTTTTGCTTTTTTTTTTTAATTCTCAAATGTTTTAAATAGTGGAAACTTTTTGTCTAATGCTATCTTGTGGGGAGACCCTTTAGTAAACAGGGGAGTAAAATAATGAAGTTGTTCTGGTTGAATGGGAACTGGACCAAGTTGTTTAAGCAAGGGAAGTCAAAGGGATCATATTTCCTCAGATTGTTTTTAAAAGATTTAGATGGGGCTTTGAAGTGTGAACAGAATATGGTTCTTGGCATTTTTCTTTTTTTAGCAGTTTGACTTGAAATAAATTTAAAACCATGTGTATTGAAGTATTTGTATAATTAGAATGTACAACTTTACCTTTGCTGTGTGTCAGAATTTCTTTTGTGGCATGTTTGTGGAATGAAAATGAGGACAGTTTACGTGCATGAACTTCTGATGTGTGTGTACACACGCTTATTGACTTGGCTGATGTGCACTTGGTTGGCTGACTTGGCTTGGTTCCAGGCTTAAGCCAGTGGGAACTGAGGGCTTCAGGTTTTAGATTCTTTAGGCTCTGAAACTAGTTCTAGCTGAGAACAAAAGATCAGCAAAATCTCAAAAATTCAGAAGATCCAAATCTTTGTGTGTATTTATTGAGCTATCATATGCAAACTTGTTTGCTTTTCTTTCTATGTGGGCTATCTTGAGCAAGTTTATCTTGCTTGTATGATTTTCTGCTGAGGCTAGATTCCCACATGTAATTCTAGTGTAAGCCACATTTAAATATATAAAAATCTACTTGTGCAGACACTTGCCCCAATTTAGGGAGTGTACTGTGGATTTTTATGTGACAGCATTGTGAAGCTTCCCACCTTTCCCCCAGACTTCTTTTGGGTATACTCAGAATACATCTCTCCTAGAGCCAGGTGGGTCTATAGTTTTGCTTTATTGTAAAGAATATCGTAATCCATCATGTGATGTAGACACTGAGGTATAGAGAGTGTAAATCTCTAACCCTAATTTAGGAATGGTTGAATTATGAAAGTACCTGCAGGGATTAAATTTTTATTACAATTAATATTTATTAATCATTAATTTAGTTATTTTATTAATATAACAGTTTTATTGAGATATAATTCACTTACCATACAATTTCACCAGTTAAATTATGCAATTCAGTGGATTTTAAAACATTCACAGAATTGTGCAACTATTACCACTGTCAATTTTAGAACATTTTTATTACCCCCCAAAAAAGCTCCCACACCCTTTTAGCCATTTCCTACACACCTCTCTCCATTTCTCATAGTCCTCAATGACCACTAATCTACTTTCTGTCTTATAGATTTACCTATCCTAAATATTTCATACAAATTGAATCATATAATTATGTGATCTTTCTTGACTGGCTTCTTCCACTTAACATAAATATTTTCAAGATTCATCCAGGTAGCACATAGAAGTACTTTGTTTCTTTTTGTCACTGAATAATGTTACATTCTGCGGATATACCACATTTTATTTTTCCATCAGGGCATTGGGTTGTTTCCTTTCCTTTCCTTTTTTTTTTTTTTCTAGTGAATAATGCTGCCATGAACATTTGTGTACAGGTTTTTGTATGGATGTAGTTTCATTTTTTTGTATGTACCCAAAGATGGAATGTCCAAGTCATTACGGCCACTTTATGTTTAGCTTTTTGAGGAACTGCTAGATTGTTTTCAAAGCAGCTGTTACTGTTTTACATTCTCATCTGCAGTGTATGAGGGTTCTAGTCTCTCCACATCCTTGTTAACACTTGTCATTATCTGTGTTCTTTATTATTGACATTCTAGTGGGTGTGAGGTGGTATCTCACTGTAGATTAAGTTTTTAAAATAGTAGTTAGGCCTTACAGGAAAGATAGTACTCTAGTATTACAATTGAAGTATATAATTGGCAGGCTTAGAAATATAATCTTCAGTAGCCATTCTTAACCCTGTCTATGTATAATCAGTATCACTTCCCAATTAAAATAATGATGTCATGAGTATTGTATGATCCCCTATCCCTTAGCAAAAAATTCTTTATCAAAAGAGAAACAGTGACGACTCAATTGTAGAGACCAGAATCCACTTGATATGACTTAAGCAGACATGATTTATTTACCATGGCATACTAAATAGCTTAAAAAATTGTTAGTATGTATCAGTCTGGGTCCAGTCAAGAGATAAAAGGGATGTAGTAACTTAATAGGGAAAGAGTAAAGAATTATAGACCTCTTGATCTTAGCCAAAAGGCTGAGAAGTGGTGCTGGGAAAACTGGACAGCTCTAACACCATACACAAAAATAAACTTGAAATGGATCAAAGACCTAAATGTAAGGCCAGACATTGTAAAACTCCTAGAAGAAAACATAGGCAGGACAGAGGAAAACAGGCAGAACATTCATTGAAGGAATATCCTTTTTGATCTAATCAGAGTCAGATAGTAGGTATTTTGTATCTTTTAGAACAGGTGATCCTAACAGAAGCAGAAGATATTAAGAAGACATGGCAAGAATACACAGAAGAATGGTACATAAAAGATCTTCATGACCCAGATAATCACGATGGTGTGATCACTCACCTAGAGCCAGACATTCTGGAATGTGAAGTCAAGTGGACCTTAGGACCTTGTTCATCACTATGAACAAAGCTAGTGGAGGTGATGGAATTCCAGTTGAGTTATTTCAAATCTTGGAAGATGATGCTGTGAAAGTGCTGTACTCAATATACCAGCAAATTTGGAAAACTCAGCAGTGGCCACAGGACTGAAAAAGGTCAGTTTTTATCTCAATCCCAAAGAAAGGCAATGCCAAAGAATGCTCAAACTACCGCACGATTGTACTCATCTCACATGCTAGTAAAGTCATGCTCAAATTTCTCCAATGGCTTCAGCACTACGTGAACCGTGAACTTCCAGATGTTCAAGCTGGATTTAGAAAAGGCAGAGGAACCAGAGATCAAATTGCCAACATCCACTGGATCATGGAAAAAGCAAGAGAGTTCCAGAAAAACATCTGCTTTATTGACTATGCCAAAGCCTTTGACTGTGTTGACCACAACAAACTGTGGAAAATTCTGAGAGAGATGGGAATACTAGACCACCTGACCTGCCTCCTGAGAAATCTGTATGCAGATCAAGGAGCAAGAGTTAGAACTGGACATGGAACACCAGACTGGTTCCAAATAGGAAAAGGAGTATGTCAAGGCTGTATATTGTCACCCTGCTTATTTAACTTAAATGCAGAGTACATCATGAGACACACTGGGCTGGAGGAAGCACAAGCTGGANCCAGACTGGTTCCAAATAGGAAAAGGAGTATGTCAAGGCTGTATATTGTCACCCTGCTTATTTAACTTAAATGCAGAGTACATCATGAGACACACTGGGCTGGAGGAAGCACAAGCTGGAACCAAGTTTGCTGGGAGAAATATCAATAACCTCAGATATGCAGATGACACCACCCTTATGGCAGAAAGTAAAGAAGAACTGAAGAGCCTCTTGATGAAAGTGAAAGAGGAGAGTGAAAAAGTTGGCTTAAAGCTCAACATTCAGAAAACTAAGATCATGCCATCTGGTCCCATCACTTCATGGCAAATGGATGGGAAAACAGTGGAAACAGTGGCTGACTTTATTTTGGGGGGCTCCAGAATCACTGCAGATGGTGATTGCAGCCATGAAATTAAAAGACGCTTACTCCTTGGAAGGGAAGTTATGACCAACCTAGATAGCATATTCAAAAGCAGAGACATTACTTTGCCAACAAAGGTCCGTCTAGTCAAGGTTATGATTTTTTCAGTAGTCATGTATGGATGTGAGAGTTGGACTATGAAGAAAGCTGAGCACCAAACAACTGATGCTTTTGAACTATGGTGTTGGAGAAGACTCTTGAGAGTCCCTTGAACAGCAAGGAGATCCAACCAGTCCATCCTAAAGGAGATCAGTTCTGGGTGTTCATTGGAAGGACTGATGTTGAAGCTGAAACTCCAATACTTTGGCCACCTGATGAGAATAGCTGAAAAGACTCTTTGAAAAGACTCTGATGCTGGGAAAAATTGTGGGCAGGAGGAGAAGGGGATGACAGAGGATGAGATGGTTGGATGGCATCACTGACTCAATGGACATGGGTTTGTGTATACTTCAGGAGTTGGTGATGGACAGGGAGGCCTGCCATTCTGCAATTCACGGGGTTGCAAAGAGTCAGACACGACTGAGTGACTGAACTGAACTGATCCTTCTAGAAAGTGAAAGTGAAGTCGCTCAGTCGTGTCCTACTCTTTGCGACCCCATGGACTGTAACCTATCAGGCTCCTCTGTCCATGGGATTTTCCAGGCAATAGCACTGGAGTGGATTGCCATTTCCTTCTCCAGTGGATCTTCCCGACCCGGGGATCGAACCCCGGTCTTCCGCATTGTAGACAGACACTTTACTGTCTAAAGTGAAGTTGTTCAGTTGTGTTCGACTCTTTGCGACCCCATGGGCTATAGCCTATCAGGCTCCTCCATCCATGGGATTTTCCAGGCAAGAGTGCTGGAGTGGATTGCCATTTCCTTCTCCAGGGCATCTTCCCGACCTAGGAATCGAACCCAGGTCTCCCGCGTTGCAGGCAGATGCTTTACTGTCTGAGCCACCAGGGAAGCCATGATCCTTCCTAGAATAATGAAAAATAATAACAAAAGTAACAGGACCTAATTAAACGTAAGAGCATCTGCACAACAAAGGAAACCATAAACAAAATGAAAAGACAACCCACAGAATGGGAGAAGTTAGTTGCAAATGAAGTGACTGACAAGGGATTAATCTCTGAAATATGCAAACAGCTCATGCAGCTCCATGTCCAAAAGACAAGCAACTCAAATCAAAAAGTGGGCAGAAGATCTAAATAGACATTTCTCTGAAGAAGACATAACAGATGGCCAAAAAGCACATGAAAAGATGTTCAACATCACTTGTTATCAGAGAACTGCAAATCAAAACTATATTGAAGTATTACCTCACACTAGTCAGAATGGCCATTATCAAAAAATCTACAGACAATAAATGCTGGAGTGGGTGTGGAGAAAGGGAACCTTCCTACGTTGGTACAACCACTATGGAGAACAGTATGGAGATTCCTTAAAAAACTAAAAATAGAACTATCATATGATCACTCCTGGGCATCTATCCATAGAAAACCATCTTCCAAAATGATATATATGTCCCAGTGTTCTGTGCAACTCTGTTTACAATAGCCAGGACCTGGAAGCAATCTAAATGTCCATCAACAGAGAGTTGGATAAAGAAGATGTGGTTCATATATACATGTATACAATGGACTATTACTCAGCTGTAACAAAGAATGAAATACCACTTGGAGCTACACAGATGAGCCCAGAGATTATGGTGCTGAGTAAATCAGACAAAGACAGATATCGTATGATACTGCTCATGTGTGGAATCTAAAAAAGGGTACAAGTGAACTTATTTATAAAACAGAAATAGAGTCACAGATGTAGAAGACAGACTTGTGGTTTCCAGGGGGGAAAGAGGAGGCGGGGTCAGTTGGGAGATTGCGATGGACATATATGCACTGCTGCTGCGGCTGTGGGCTTCCCAGGTGATGCTAGTGGTAAAGAACCCACCTGCCAATAAAGGAGACGTAAGAGATGCAGGTTCATTCCCTGGGTTGAGGTGATCCCCTGGAGGAGGGCATGGCAACCCACTCCAGTATTCTTGCCTGGAGCATCCCATGGACAGAGGAGCCTGGTGGGCTATTGTCCATAGGGTAGCAAAGAGTCAGACATGACTGAAGCAACTCAGTACGCATGTACATATATAAAATGGATAACTAATAGGGACCTACTGTATAGCACAGAGAACTCTACCCAATACTCTGTAATGACCTATATGGGAAAGAATCTGAAAAAAGGGGGTATATGTATAACTGATTTACTTTCTTGTACAGCAGAAATTAACACAACATTGAAAATCAAATATATTCCAATAAAAAGTTAAAAAAAGCAGTATTGACTATAACAGGGATAGGAGCAGTGAGGGGTTTACCAGTAAGAAGTCAAGGTAACAGACAGTACAGGACTAGCTGATATGAAGAGCAGTTACCAACCCTATGGCTCACTGAAGTCTAGATGTCATTCAAGTAGCTAAGTTGTGGTGCTAGAAGAATTTGCTTTGCTGGGTATGTTCCTTCTTGGGTGCCAGGGAAAGCTGTTCCTGGGGAGATGACTTTTCAGAGGCACTCTGCTGCAAAATTGCATAACCTACTGTTGGAGAATCTGCACTGCTGCCGGAGACTGTGCTGGAGAAGCCGTACTTGTCGGAGTGGGTCTTGGAGAAGCCAAGCCTATTGGAGCCAAGTGGGCGTGCTGGAACCAGGAACAGAATCCTTTACCCCTGCAGAGTCTTTTCAGTGCTCTCTTGACAAAGCTTAATATCTTGCCAGGTGTCAAAGAAATTAGTATTTTAAGTGCATTAATCTGCTTTCAGTACAGGCAAAAAGGGT
Source organism: Cephalophus harveyi (assembly GCA_006410635.1). Lineage (NCBI taxonomy): Eukaryota > Metazoa > Chordata > Mammalia > Artiodactyla > Bovidae > Cephalophus > Cephalophus harveyi. Next base: position 95,907 of record SJYT01028448.1, on the reverse strand, counting down.
GACTTTGGACAGGAGGGGCAATAACTCAATACCTTGGCACAGGTATTAAGTGCTTTATAGAATTGTTTAGACACTTAAAGAAAGACACTCAAGGAGCAAACCTCCAAAACCTGAGTTCTGCACACAACTGAGAAACTCAGGAAATTATTGTCTTTTTGAGTAAGAGGCCTCTGGTCTAATTGTGAAATTGCCTCTAGATCTTTATTGCTGTCTTAAAATCAGAAAAATGGTGTTGTCTGGAGGCCCTGGTAGTCAGGAATCGTCTGCTGATACTTAACCAGCTCTAGAACCACACTGAACCATTCTGGCCTGGACCAGCGCTGCCTACAAGAGTCTGGACTAGCCTTTCCCAATTTTTATACCCTGGAGGATCCATGAACTAATTTTCAGGTCTCAGGTTATAGCTGTGGTATTAGTGTAAAAAGAAAGTTTAGATACAGTAATTGTCTGACTATCTCCTGTTCACCTCCCTTCACTTCACTGGTGAAGGAGGGATCACCTGTCCTAAACTGTGCAAGATCGCTGCTACCTGACCCTGATCAGGTGAGACTGACAGCAGTTTTTTTAGTCATATATACTCACAACCTAGGGGAATGGTACTTGGGAGTAGAGTGAATGTGATTAGTTTGTTTGAATAATTCTGAGGGCTAGCAGGGAACTGAAACTAGTTTTAGCTTGAGGACTGAGAGGCATGCAGCTGGTTTAACTGATAGTGGACCTAGCTGGGTGAGGAGCCTTTCCCATTGGCTATGGCAAGACTGGGAGAACTTTTCTTAGGCATCTGGGGCCCTGTGAGGCTCAAAGCTGTCAAAGCAGCCCTTCAAATTTTAGGCCTTATGATACAGTACTCCAGGAATGATTGTTAAGGGTTTTTTGATAGAGAATGATATTTTTAGTGCATCTATTTATTTTGGCTGTCTAGTCTATTCTTTTGTATAAATCTCCATCCCTCCAAATGATATAAACTCTTACATGAGTTAGTAATGCAGATAGGAAAAGAGACTTCTTTTTCTAAATTTCCCACTGTATTTTTTCTTTTTACTTTATTCAAAGTAGGCCTAGGAGTTTTACACCATTTTACTCTGTATTACTAAAGTCTGGCGTATGGTATATGGCTTGTATAAGAGTTTTATTTTTCTTTATTTAAAGCAAATAAAAAAGACTTTGACCAACCTTACTTGAAAAATAAACAGGTAGTCAGTTAAACTTAGCTTACCATTCTGAAGCTAGTCTTTTTCCTTTCTGTGATTTTTAAAAACTCATATGGTGAAGATAATAATTTCTGTTAAACTGCTGGCTTTAGCTGAAATAGGATTTAATTTTTTGAAACTAGGCTTGGCAGTTTAAAAAATATTGTAAGCTCATTAAAAAAATCTTTTTATGTGGTCAAATATTGTGGTTTAACATAAAATTTACCACTTTAACTATTTTTAAGCTTAAAATTCAGTAGCATTAATTACTTTCATGATGTTATACAATAGTCACTACTATCTATTTCCAAAATTTGTCATCACTCTGTTACAGATACTCTGTAACTATTAAGCAGTAACTCTCTGTTCACCTTTGCCCCCAGCCCCTGGTAACCTAATATACTTTATATATCTATGAATTTGCATTTACAGATATTTTATATAAATGGAAGCTTGCAATATTGTTTGTTTCTAACTTGTTTCACTTAGCATAATGTTTTTGAGGTTCATTCATATTGCAGCATGTGTTAGACCTTTATGCCTTTTAATGGCTAAATACCGTTCCATTGTGTGTATATACCATGTTTTATTTGTCCATTTATCTTTTGGTAGATACTTAGGTTTCTACCTTTGGGTGTTGTGAACAATCCTGCCATGTACATTGATATATGATTTTATGATTCTGTGTTTTCAATTCTTGTGGGTATATACCTAGGAGTAGAATTGCTGGGTCATATGATAATTCTATATTTAGCTTTTTGAGGACCTGCCCAAATGTTTTGAATAGTGGTTGCTCCATTCCCACGAGTGATTTAGGAGGGTTTCAACTTATCCACATTCTTGAGAATACTTATTTACTGTTTTTTTCTTTATTATAGCCATCCTAGTGTGAGGTAATAACTGTGATTTTGATTTGCATTTCCCTAGTAACTAATGGCAGGAAGCGAAGAGGAACTAAAGAGCCTCTTGAAGGTGAAAGAGGAAAGTGAAAAAGCTGGCTTAAAACTCAGCATTCAAAAATTTGAGATCATGGCATCTGGTCCTATCACTTCATGGCAAATAGATAGGGAAAAAAATAAAAGCAGTGACAGACTTTATATTCTTGGGCTCCAAAATCAATGCAGACAGTGACTGCAACTGTGAAATTAAAAGATGCTTGTAAGAAAAGCTATGACAAACCTAGACAGACAGGTTTGGTTTTTAGACATACCTAAAAAGCAGAGACATCACTTTGCCGACAAAGGTCCGTATAGTCAAAGCTGTAGTTTTTCCAGTAGTCATGTATGGATGTGAGAGTTGGACCATAACGAAGGCTGAGCACCAAAGAACGATGCTTTCGAACTGTGGTGTTGGAGAAGATTCTTGAGAGTCCCTTGGACTGCAAGGAGATCAAATTAGTCAATCCTAAAGGAAATCAGTCCTGGGTGTTCATTTGGAAGGACTGATGGTGGAGCTGAAACTCCAATACTCTGGCCACCTGATGCAAAGAACTGACTCATTGGAAAAGACCCTGATCCTGGGAAAGATTGAAGGCAGGAGGAGAAGGGATGACAGGGGATGAGATGGTTGGCTGGCATCACCGACTCAGTGGACATGAGTTTGAGTAAACTCTGGGAAATGGTGAAGGACAGGGAAGCCTGGTGCGCTGCAGTCCAGGGGTTTGCAAAGAGTCAGGCATGACTGAGTGACTGAACAACAACAACAAATATCTTCTTTGGGAAAATGTTCATTCAGGTCCTTTCAGTTCAGTTCACTTGTTCAGTGGACTGTTTTTTCGTTGTTGAGTTGTAGGTGTTCTGTATATATTCTGGATATTAAGCCCTTATCAGATATATAATTTGCAGATACTTTCTCTCATTCTTTGTTATCTTTTCACTTTCTTTGTATTATCATTTGAGGCACAGAAGTTTTAAAATTTGAAGTTCAATCTATCTTTCTTTTTCTTTTGTTTCTTGTGCTTCTGTTGCTGTAACTGAGAATCTGTTGCCAAATTGTGTGTCATACAGATTTACTCCTATGTTTTCTTCTAAGAGTTTTAGCTGCTTATATTCATGTTGTTGATTCATTGTGATGAATGTTGATTCATTTTTGTTTCTGGTATGAATAGGAATTCCACTTCATACTTTTGCCTGTGAAAATCCATTTGTCCCAGCAATAGAAGAGACTGCTTTTTTTTTTTTTCCCCATCATGGTGGACTTGGCACCCTTGTCAATAATCAGTTGGCCATAGATGTATATGTTTATTTCTAGACTTTCAGTTTTGTTCCATTGATCTCCTTGTCTTTTCGCCAGTACCAGTGTAAATTGAGTTTAACTAGTTTTCATTACAAGCATGAAAATTGACAGTGGAAATAGCAAAGGTAGTAAAAACCATAAGCCAAAGTAGTATTAAAAATGTAGCCTGTTAACAATTTATATCAGCTCCAGGAGTTACAAATGATTATATATATATATATATATATATATATGTATATTGATTACTTCATATTTTATGAAAAAGTTTTATACAATAAAGTTACTAGTTGTAAAAACTAAAAATAGTGGTTTATCTCTTTCATATGAAACTTGTTTTTGTTTTCTTTTGTTGAACTTGAAATAACTATTCACATTTCATTTTCAACCAACATGAGATGATTTCCTCCTTGCTCTTGATGCTTGTTAAATAGAAAATTCCATATACACATAAGAAATTGAAAACCAGCAGCAAAATGTTCATTACCCTCTATGATTTGCAAGACACCACTCTTTGATAGAAATTTAGCACTTTTTAGGGACAGAGCACGGAGAAGGCAATGGCACCCCACTCCAGTACTCTTGCCTGGAAAATCCTATGGACAAAAGAGCCTGGTAGGCTGCAGTCCATGGGGTCGCTAAGAGTTGGGTACGACTGAGTGACTTGACTTTCGCTTTTCACTTTCCTGCATTGGAGAAGGAAATGGCAACCCACTCCAGTGTTCTTGCCTGGAGAATCCCAGCGATGGGGTAGCCTGGTGGGCTGCCGTCCATGGGGTCACACAGAGTCGGACACGACTGAAGTGACTTAGCAGCAGTAGCAGGGACAGAGCAGGTAAGTCTCATCTTGAGTTTATAGTCACACTGCAGTGCACAAAAATTCTTCCTCCTCAGTCAAGTTCTCAGAATATGCAGATGATTCAGAGAAAGGGCCTCTCATTTTGTCTTATATTTATTTGAAAAGAAAGAGAAAATACTGTTCAGTTTTATTTTCTAATTTTATTCCTCTAGGTCAGCAAGATTTGAAATTTGCTGATACCCCTTTTCACTCTCAAGTCCAAAGCAGCAATAAGAGCATCTTTTGATATCCTTTTGTCATTTGAATTTTTTCCCCAAGAATCTTAAATTGTGTGCTTAGTTGCTCAGTTGTGTCCGACCCAGTGTGACCCCATGGACTGTAGCCTGCCAGGCTCCTTTGTCCATGGGAACTCTCCAGGCAAGAATACAGCAGTGGGCTGCCATACCCTCCTTCAGGGGATCTTAACAACCCAGGGATCAAACCCAGGTCTCCTCCATTGCTGGTGGATTCTTTACTGACTGAGCCACCAGGGAAGCCCAAGAATCTTATTACTTGAACTCAAAATGCTTTCTCTAGGTCTTGCAGAGAGTACTGGTTGATTTGTTTCATATGGTAACAAATGTTTGCTAAGTTGGCTAGTTGCAGTAGCCATTCTTCTTCCTGAGCGCTCAGCGGAATCTGGCCTACTGTGTTTGTGAAAGTACCCACTCAGCTCTGACACACGCTCGAGAACTCTTCATCCGCCAAGCCCCTGGATGTCTTAAGAGAACGTTTTCATTTCATCCCCCAGAGCTTTTGATTTACTAACTCTTCTCTGTGAAGAAAACACTGTGTTAAAAAGTCAGGTTTTTTTTGGAGAGACTGGGGTTGTTAAACAAGAGTAGCACATCCTCACATGGAACCAGCTATTGGAACATTTTCAGCACAGATGCCAACAAAGTTCTTCCAAGATGGACCTTTTGTTTCTAGACAGGAAGATAAAACATCAGCTATCCTGTCTTTTTCTGGCTTTGGGTAGCTTTCTGTGGCAAAAAAAAAAAAAATTATTTATTAAGGAGGCTGCATCAGGTCTTTGTGCCGTGTGGGCTCTCGGTTGTGCCTCACAGGCTTCTCTCTAACTGTGCAGGTGGGCTCCAGAGCACATAGGCTTAGTTGCCCCGTGGCATATGTGATCTTAGTTCCCCAACCACGGATTGAACTTGAGTCTCCTGTGTTGAAAGACAGTTTTAACCACTGGACCACCAGGGAAGTCCCACAAAAAAAAATGCTTTCTTGATTTCATCATTCAGTCTGGACAGGAAAACTTTTCTATTTATCACGTGGGTCTTTAATATCACCTGACATGTCAATACATTGACTTACTGTTATTATACTGTAGAACTTAAAAATTTTCTCTTACTACATCTCATGTGAAGTATTTCATTTGGCATAACTTTACATTCTGGACATACTGGGTTCTCAGCAATTGGGGTGACTTTCCTTTTGCTAATCAGTGAAACTCTGCTGCTATATCACTTGCTACCTTAGCCTTTTCATTGTATGTAATTTTTTTTAACCCAAAGCTTTATTGTGTTTGTTTGGAGATCCCATTAGTACCTTTAATGTGTCAAACTACTATAATTTGCAGCTGTATGTTTTGAATATTGCTAGAGCCATTGGCAGCCCACTCCAGTACTCTTGCCTGGAAAATCCATGGACAGAGGAGCCTGGTAGGCTGCAGTCCATGGGGTCGCTACGAGTGGGACACGACTGAGCGGCTTCACTTTAACTTTTCACTTTCATGCACTGGAGTAGGAAATGGCAACCTACTCCAGTGTTCTTGCCTGGAGAATCCCAGGGATGGGGGAGCCTGATGGGCTGCCGTCTATGGGGTCACACAGAGTCAGACACGACTGAAGCGACTTAGCAGCAGCAGCAGAGCCATTACTGCACTTGAAACATTTCCTGCACAGAATGGAATACTATATTCCATTGTATAAGTCTATTGATAAGTAGTTTTCAATACAAGGATGTGTTTTTTTATGTGTGTCTCTTGTTGCACTAATTTAGTGAAATGACTTGGAGGATGCAATCCTTCATTGCTAATCATACCAGAATTGTCCACTGACCCTCCTTTCATACCGCAGCCTCAAAACTTGCCACATTGGATTATCAGGCATATTTGTAAATTATAAATGTTAATGTCTAAAACATAAGGACATACTAAACAACTAAATTAGAAAGTCACGAAAAGTCCAAACATTTCACAGTGTAAGTCCTTTATAATTTATTCAGTTCACAGTTTGGAATGTTCATCCCAATAGCAAAGTGTTAGGAATGGGTGCATCTGGGTATACAATTTTTTTCATTAATATTAAAATTTCCCTCCAGTTTTTCATTACAGTTGTAGAACCTTTGCTCCTGTGAGGCAGTTGGCATTGCATAAGGGGCGTTTAGGAGAGGTAATTTGAGGAAGGGGCTGATACTCATTAGCCCATTACCTTCTCCATGTGCCATGCAATCTCCAGTTATCACAGCCAACTCTAACCAAATATACATGGTCCTTCTGTGTACTAGCACGCACAGATGATATGAAATAAAATCATTAATTAGCTGTCATTCCTTGGTGCACAAAAGTAAAAGAGAAGGAAAAAAGAACCCCTTGTGTTCCATTTTGAACTCTCAAAGAATTCTAGCAACAACTTGTGGACCTCACTTTGAGAAACCCTGGACATGGCTTTGGGATCTCCATATACACTGCTGTAGAACAAAGCATGTCTAAGTTGGTACTTCACTGCAGGGTCAGGTGGCATTTGTGTGACTTTCAGTCTAACAAATTTCATAAACAGTGAAATTGAGTTTGGTGGGTATAAAAACATCTGGAACCTAACTGCAGTGGAAACGCTTTTTTTTTTTTTTTTTTAAAGGCTTTCCTTTACTACATTCCTGTAGTACAGGCAGGCATGCTAAAGAGAAGTTAGTGTATATACTGTGTGCCACTATACCATATCCACCATATTATTGAGTTTTTAAAAATGAAGACTTCTTGCTCATTTGTGTAGTAAAGTTGTCACAAAACAAATCCTTAAAGCATTTGTTTGTTCATTCAGAAATCTATTTACCACCTGCAATGTACTGGCACTGTACGAGATACTTGGGGGACGGTGAGCAAAACAAAGATTTCTGAACTTTAGTTCAGTGGAGAGAAATAAATAATAAATATCAATAGTACACATAGTTAAATTGCCTAGTTTACAAGATGATTTAAAAGAGTTGCACCAAGATATTAGATATTAAACTATATGACTTATGTGATTATATCAAGAACCTTGTGTTTCTGCCTCTTTTCCTCAAAACCTTGAGGAAATAAAATAACTTATTTTGGCTGCTTTTGTAGCCACCAGTAGTGATAAGCTGTTGAGGGTCTGGGATGAATTAGATTACAGGATTGGTGTATGTGATGTGATGGGGGCATATGTTGGAGATCTGTAAGTATAGGAAAATAAACTATTCCTTTAAGAATTTGTTTTGACACCTGTTCATATATATGTAATCAGTTATTGAGTACAGTTTTCAAAGTGTTCTGTTACTTTTAAATCATCCTGTCATAGAAGGCTGTAAGTGCTCTGGGAAAAGAGAAAAGTAGATTGAGGTAAGGGGTGATGGGTATGCTGGTGTCTGGAGCTGTTTTACAGTATTAAATAGGATGGTTGGGATAGGCTTTATTGAAAAGGTGATTGTGTTTTTTGAAAAGGTGATTCTTGAGCAAAGGAAATTTGGGAGTTGGTTAGTCATTGGGCTATCTGGCAGAACATTTCAGGCAAAATAAACAGCTTGGGCAAAGACAGTAAGGTGAGAGTGAGCCTGGCATGCTGGTGGAAAGCATGGAGGCCCAGCCAGTGCACCCAGGGCAATGTGAGGAAGAGGAGTTGTAGGCAAGTTACAGAGAGAAGGGCTGGGGCATTCCTTTAGGACCCCTAATGTCATTTAAATATTTGGGCAACACCCATTGGGGTTTGAGCAGAGTGATGACAAGATTTATCTGCATTTTTTCCCCCTCTTTTCTCCAGGCTTTTAAAAGGATCAGCCAAGATGTTGTGTTGAAAATAGACTGTAGGTGCCATACTTAGAAGGGGGACAAATAGGGGGAGTGGCCCACCATGGTAGTATTGATAGATGTGGAGAAGTGATTGGAGTCTGGATATATTTTGAGAGTAGAATTATCAGGAATTCCTGAGGGGTTGGATGTGGGGTATAAAACAGGAGTCAAGAAGGACACTAAGGTTTTGGACTGAAGAATTGCAGAGAGAGAATTGTCTCTTAAATACATTTGAGGAAAGGGAAAGGAAAGTCAGGAGATTAGTTTTGAATATGTTAAACGAACGTGAACGTGAAGTCGCTCAGTCGTGTCCGACTCTTTGCGACCTCATGGACTGTAGCCTACCAGGCTTCTCCCTTCATGGGATTTTCCAGGCAATAGTACTGGAGTGGATTGCCATTTCCTTCTCCAAGGGATCTTCCCAACCCAGGGATCAAACCCGGGTCTCCCGCATCGTAGACAAATGCTTTACCATCTGAGCCACCAGGGAAGTCTTGGATATGTTAAGTTTGTGATATTATTAGAGAGCCAAGTGGAGATGTTGAGAGTAGTCATGAGACTGGATGAGATCACCAGCGAAGAGAGTGGATTTGAAAAGGCCAAGGTCTGAGCCCTAGGGCAAGTTAGTAAAGAAAATTTGAGAAAGAATGGCAGTGAGTAGGCAGAAAACAAACTACGGATATATAATAAAGTATTTATAAGAAGACGTGATCAGTTATATTAAATGATCTCCTTGGAAGTACTTTCTTTGGCCATACACAGTTGAAGCTGTGTAGCCATTAATGTTAAATGAATGAATTTTGAGATTACAGTGATTTTCATTATCTTTTTTAAAGTTATTCAAGTAATAGAAATCCATGTTTTCTAATATTTTAAAAATATAGCAAAATATGGTAGTTTATATAAATTACACATGTAATAAAATGATGTAGAACTAGAAACACATGTTGTATGAATGTCAGATTCCTGGCTTTGACACTATGCTAGAGTTAGCATGAAATGTCATGTAACCTTTGGGAGAAACTGAGAGGGAACATGGGACCCCCCATCTTCTCATGGAGGAAGAGACACCAAAGAGATCTCCCCTGGCCCTTCCCCCATGCCACAGTACAGTGAGAAGATGGGGGTCTATGAACCACATACCCAGTTCTCACCAGACACCGTAACTGCCTGCACCTTGATCTTGGACTTTACAGCCTCTCTTGCATAAGGTCTCAGAGTCTTGCTTTGTCACAGTTGGTTGGCAAAACCACAGACTTCATGAGATGCAACATTTCTGCTTCTAGGTTCCTGCTCTTTCTATTACACCATACTGTAATGAACACAGACTTTCACAGCAAAAAGAAGGCTTTTCCTTTTCTCTGAAGCACTCTGGCCTCAGGGTTCAGCAAGAAAAAGTGGTTGTAAAGGACATATTTGCTTAGTGAAGTACACTTTTTTCCCTTCTCCCATATTTCTTTTTGTTTTTCTCTTCAATAGTTGCTTGACTTAACATCCTTCTGTTGGCCCTATACAACAAAAATACAAACTAACTGAGAATAGAAAAAAATGATTGAAGCATTAAATGTACAAATTGCAAATCTGTTCCAGATATACTTACATTAAATAAAATACCCTTTTCAGTAGAGATTTATAGTGAATGACTGTGCATTCTTGGAAGCTTCATGACATCTAGCAAAGGGCTGAGAATTTACATCGGATCACAATTTGTAATAGATTTCTTATCGCCGACCTATGAGCTGTGCTAAGCATGTGATTAGTGTCATTTGTGCAGGGAACTGATTTTGTTTGGGAAAAGGGTGGGAAGCAAGCTCTAGCCTCAATTCTGAGTTCATTACGACTTCTCAGGAATCTCAGCAGCAGTGTATTTAGTACAGTTTCAGAAAAGGAAATATGTTAAGGTTAAGGAGGCAACTCTTTGGAACTTCAGACATCTTTTTTTTTTTTTTTTTACTGTATATGTGTAGAACGTTCCATCTACAATGAGCAGTTGTGAAGAGGTTCTTCCACAGGTTAACATGGTCACAGACTTGGATGACCCAGAGGAACAAAGAGAAAGCTTGAGGACTGGGGAGGAGGGCTTCCTTTTGATTTAAGTTGGATACAAACTTACGACACAGTCTGTGGGCCTGCAGCCTTCTCCTCCTGTCATCTGTCATAATTCTTCATGTAGTCTTCAACTTTATTGCTCAAGTCCTCCTTGTCCCACAAATGATGTTTTGTTCTGCAGCTTCAGTATTCAGGGGAGCATCAGAATTCAGAGGATCGGTAAACAGAGTTTAATCCCCAAACAACATCCTTCCGTGTCCTCAGGGGAGCCCATCCAGTGCCATCAACCGAATGGTCTCTCAGTAAGCTTAGACGTATGATTTGGCTTCATGTTCTGCAACCTCTTTAACAGTCTGTCTCTCACAGCAGCCCTCTGAGCAGAGCTGGAGGTGATGGCTGGTGTCCGGAACCCTCTGAGATCCTCATCCTGCTTCAGTAGGTTTGCCTGTGTTAGCATTATTGTTAGCGTATAGGCATCCCAGACAGGCGAGACAAGGCCCTTCGCCTTGTGAGATGGGCTTACTGTTAATGTAGTTTTAGAGAAAATCATACTACTTAACCAAGTAGCTTAATTCTGTTTGTGGCAACAGTGCTTTTGAAAACATGTAAGATTCCCCCCACCTTTGGATGTATAATGATTCTTAATTAATTTGGAAATCAGAAAAAGTTACTTTTGACTTTGTGGGCATTAAAAAAGTCAGTTAAAAGAAGGAGTAGTTAGCATTTAAAAATTCCTTATCTACTTTAAAAACAGCCTATGTAATTTTTGTAGATAATCCTAAATATGTTTCCTCTATTATAATTGAGTTTAAAAAAAAGGAAGAAAAGTCATGTTTAGTTAAAGGAGTTCTTTGTTACTGAAGTAAAACACCCAGAATATCTATGTCTTCTAAATCTATTATATTAAACAATTTGAAGTCTCTTTTTTGGGGGGCATGTTTGTTTTCCTTTGAATATAGCATTACTAAACATTGCATAAGGATGTAACTTGTTGAATTGACAATAGTTTTTGAACTTCTTGTTTAAAAATGCCACAAAATTCTGCTTCAGTAATAAGCATCGATAGGTAAAATTAAAAGATATCCGGGTCTTTTTTTGGGTGAATAGCTGTAAAATAAATCTGAAAAATTATAAAAATTGTGAATAGAGATTTAGGGTTTTAAATCTCTTTTCCCTCTTGCCCTTCAAACCCAGGGTGGTAACTACTGCAGTTGTTTATCTTGAGCCTCCCTAGGCTTCCTCTCTAGCTTGCCAGCCTTGCAACATCTGTGTAACCAACTCCTATTTTAGATCCCTTATATTAAAAAAGATGTAAGGTTTTAAAATATATAATATGTGCATTCCAAAGATGAAACCTCTGTTGGTTGAAGCAAAATATGCGTAAATATATTAAATGAGATGAGAGATTTTTGAGAAGATTTTGCTCTGTCTAAACAATTTGTTGTTAATTAAAATGTTTTCATACAGAAATAATCATCCATATTTACCAGTATTTGACTGCTGTGTGAATGGTGGACAATACACTAATCATAGGATTGGTTTGAATATTTTAAGGTGTAGTATTAGAACAGGAAGGCTAATTTGAGTTGTCTCAAAAGAAATCTTGGCTCTATAGTATAAATTATGTTTTTACACTTTTGTAGCACTTGGATTTTTGATGACCTTATGCTGACTGATTTTAAGTGGTTTAATAGGCACACCTTGTACTTTGAAGTGACCTGCCAGAAGCATGTAAAACTCAAACATTCTCCTGGGGTTTCCAGTCTTATCTTGTGTTGCCCATAATAAAAACTATCAGTTGTATGACTTTTATGACATCTAATATATAGAACAACAGACTGGTTCCAAATAGGAAAAGGAGTACGTCAAGGCTGTATATTGTCACCCTGCTTATTTAACTTCTATGCAGAGTACATCATGAGAAACGCTGGACTGGAAGAA
>SJYT01028448.1:52187-83514 GCA_006410635.1 Cephalophus harveyi | reverse complement strand
CTTGGACTGCAAGGAGATCCAACCAGTCCATTCTGAGGGAGATCAAGCCTGGGATTTCTTTGGAGGGAGTGGTGCTAAAGCTGAAACTCCAGTACTTTGGCCACCTCATGCGAAGAGTTGACTCATTGGGAAAGACTCTGATGCTGGGAGGGATTGGGGGCAGGAGGAGAAGGGGACGACCGAGGATGAGATGGCTGGATGGCATCACGGACTCGATGGACGTGAGTCTGAGTGAACTCCGGGAGATGGTGATGGACAGGGAAGCCTGGCGTGCTGTGATTCATGGGGTCGCAAAGAGTCGGACACGACTGAGCGACTGAACTGAACTGAATAAATAGAAAACAAAATTGTATGTTTAATATCAGTATTTTTTTCTTTTTAGATTATCTGCAATGGTGAAATGAAGTAATTCAAGATGAGCAAGTTAAAAGTGATACCGGAGAAAAGGTACTGTAATTTTAAATATCAGTATGTATAAATTATAGACATAATATGTGAAGTGATTGTTTGAAACTTTTTACCTTAAAATATATTTGTTTAAATGCAGCATCATATTTATGTTATTTTGTTAATGTTTATAACTGTTTAGCTTTTCATTTAAAGCAGGAGTCAGCAAACTTGACACATGGGCCAGATCTGATCTGCTGCTTGTTTTTGTGTGGCCTGAGTGGTTTTTACATTTCTAAATGGTTGGGAATAAAAATAAAAATGTGAACATATGAAATTCAAATTTCAGTGTACACAAATAGAATTTTACTAGAACATAACATTTTGTATATTGTATGGCTACTGAATATTTTTCCTTGTATAAGACTTGATCAAAGCAAATTAGTTTCCATAGAAAATTTATTATATATTTTCTATCTTTAAAGGCTTCTATGGATGCTCTTTTTTGTTTATTTTTTGCCCCCTTTAGATTTTTTTCTCAACTATGAAGTATCTATTAAAGATGTTTATGTACCTAACTCAGTGCTGAATCTGGGAGAGTAGAAAAGAAACATAACACTTAATGCAGTGCTTTGCAGAAAATGAGTGTTGAGCATGTTCTAAAGAAATAAAATGAGCCCTATTCTCTTTCTACATGAGGCTTATAACCTGATGAGAACACCTGAACAGATGCAGTATAGTGGTTTAACCAGTATATAGTGAAGTGTTAAATTTTGAGATCCATAGAGTTTTATCTTCCTAGCTTTCTTGTTCAAGTGTCTGTACTGCAAGAGTTCTGCCTTATCCAGAGCTCTGATCTATTGGCTCATCATCACTTCCTCTCTTGTGAAGTGAAAGTCGCTCAGTTGTGTCCAATTCTTTGCAACTTCTCCAGGCCAGAATACTCAAGTTGGTAGCCGTTCCCTTCTCCAGGGGATCTCCCCAACCCAGGAATCAAACCAGGATCTCTTGCATTGCAGGTGGATTCTTTGCCAACTGAGCTATCAGGGAAGCCCCTCTCTTACCCAGTGTAGGATCCATTGTTTATCATTCCAGTCTTGCAAATACCTGAAATGCTTTTACCTCACTTTGTATTTTTTTCGTCACACATACCTGACAAAGTCATTTTCCTGGATAGACCTTTACTGAGTGGCTGAATGATATTGGAAGATGAATTAACTTAGAAGATATTACTAAAATGATTATTGATAATCAGCCTGAACTGAGCCTGGCAATCTTAACTACTCTGGTTCTAAATTTTGGAATGACTGTTTTATACTTTTCAAACATTTGAAATTGTCAGATGTATATGTACATATTCTCAGCAGTTGACCTAATCTTAGAGATATTGTCCTCATATTTCTTGCACAAAATTTGCTTCCTTCCCTTTATTTGATTCTATCCTTTGCTTACCCTCCTGTTACTTTTTGCTACAAAGGATGTGTCTCTTTTCTTGGTCTTTTAGTCATTAGTATTTTTCTCTGTTGAATCTTTAATTCCTCCATTCCATATCATTTAAACCAATCTGGGCTTTCCCATATTTAGACTGCACTGTTCTGTTACTAGGCTTCCCTGGTAGCTCAAGCACAGTACAGTACAATTCTATTACTACTCAATTTATCTGATTTCCTCAAAAGCCAAAAAGTTTTAAATAGCCTATAAATGCAATCTGCATCTCATTTCACACCCTCCAGTCACTTTTGTTTAGTTCCTGCCTTATCCACTATACCAACAGTATGTGTTAAGGTCACCTACGAATTTTTAAACAGCTTTATTGAGATATGATCATCTTATAACAAGCTAAACATAGTTTGATAGGTTTGGTTTATATATAATGGTTAAATCATTATCTCAGTGAAAATAATGAACGTATTTATCATGCTCATTAACTACCTAGAAATGGAATGGCTGAAGCATATGGTAGGTCTGTGTTTCTTTTTAGGAAACTTAACAATGATCTGTTTTACAAAGACATTAATACCATCCTATAGACTCTCCAACAGTGTATGAAAAGTCTAGTTCTTTTGTATTCTCACCAACACTTGTTCAGTTCAGTTCAGTTCAGTTGCTCAGTCGTGTCCGACTCTTTGCGACCTCATAAATCGCAGCACGCCAGGCCTCCCTGTCCATCACCAACTCCTGGAGTTCACTCAAACTCACGTCCATCGAGTCGGTGATGCCATCCAGCCATCTCATCCTCTGTCGTCCCCTTCTCCTCCTGCCCCCAATCCCTCCCATCATCAGAGTCTTTTCCAGTGAGTCAACTCTTTGCATGAGGTAGCCAAAGTACTGGAATTTCAGCTTCAGCATCATTCCTTCCAAAGAAATCCCAGGGCTGATCTCCTTCAGAATGGACTGGTTGGATCTCCTTGCAGTCCAAGGGACTCTCAAGAGTCTTCTCCAACACCACAGTTCAAAAGCATCAATTCTTTGGCACTCAGCTTTCTTCACAATCCAACTCTCACATCCATACATGACCACTGGAAAAACCATAGCCTTGACTAGACGGACCTTTGTTGGCAAAGTAATGTCTCTGCTTTTCAATATGCTATCTAGATTGGTCATAACTTTTCTTCCAAGGAGTAAGCGTCTTTTATTTTGGTCATTCTCTTTAAATTCTTACGATCATTCTTTTAAAATTGTAGCCATTCTAGTAGAGGTATATTGATATCTCATTGTGATTTTAATTTGCATTTCCTTAATGGCTGATGATGTTGAACATCAATTTATGAGTTATTTGGTGCATTATCTTTTAGCATATTTTATTTGGTGAAGTCTCTTTCCAAATCTTCCAATTTTTGAAATTTTAGTGTTTTTAATAATTGAGTTTTAGGGTTTTTTTTTTTTTAATATTATGGATTCAAGTTGTTTATCAGATACTTGAATTGCAAGCATTTTCTTTCAGTTGCACTTTTTTTCCTTCATATTTTCTCCCATTCTGTGGGTTGTCGTCTCTATTTCTCTCTCTCTCTTTAATATATATATATTTATTTGGCTGCATCAGGTCTTAGTTGCATCATGCAGGATCTTTCCTTGTGTCACATTGTGTCACATGACTCTCTAGTTGTGACGCGGGGCTCAGTTGCTCCAAGGCATGTGGGTTCTTAGTTCCTGGTCCAGGGTTCCATCCTGAGTCTCCTGCATTGCCAGGTGGATTGTTAACCGCTGGACCACCAGGGAAGTTCCTATGTAGTATCTTCTAAGATCAGAAGTTTTAAATTTAGGTGATTTTCTTTGGTTTATATGTTCTTTTATGGGTTATGCTTTTAGAGTTATATCCAAGAAATATTTGCATAACCCATATTATCAATATTTTCTCTTATGTTTCTTCCAGTTTTTTATTGTTTTAGATTTTACATTTAGGTCTGTGCTCCTATTTGGGTTAATTTTTACATGGTGTGAGGTGTGGATAGAACCTTTTTTTTGGCATTTGGATATCCGATTGTTCAGCACCATTTTTAGAAAGAATATCCTTTCTCCACTGAGTTTCCTTTGTACCTGTATCAAAAGTCAGTTATTTGTATAAGTGTAGATCTGTTATACTCAGTGTAGTTCTGTTGGTCAGGATGTCTAGCTTAATGCCTGTGCCTTACTGCATTTAATTATTATATAAGAAGTAGTTAGAGAAATAGTTATTGTTCTCTTCCAGTTAGAAGAATATCGTTTTCTAAACTTATATACTTAACTATTAAACTATTTTTGCAAAGGAATGATAGTGAAATTTCCATTTTTCATTGTCCTTTGCTCAACAAAAAAGAAAAATAAAGTTTTGTGTTCAGTATTTGGAAACAATAAAAATGTGATTAAAGCAAAAGTAGTAAAAATAAAAATTAAAGAGGTAGAAATGAGGAACAACCATTTCTGTAGACTACTGATTAAGTTTAAAACTTTGGTATATTTTAATGAATTTTTTGCTGTCAGATGTTTATAGCTTATTTATGAAGACATGTTTGTTACCTGTATGCAATTTACATTTTATTATGAGAACGTAATAAAATTTATTTGCTATGTGAAGATAGTTTCTTTAGCCCTTGTACTTGCTTGAGAAATTATTTGTTGCAGGACAATATGTATATACCATTGAGATTTTTATAACGTATAAAAAATTTATATTTTTAAGAAAATAGCTGTAAGACTGTGTGTAAACTCAGAGAATCAAAAGCAGTAGGAGACCACTACAGTGAAACAAATATTTGTGATAGTGTCTTTAAAATATACATTGGAAAGTTAACTTGACTTGATATACTCCACATCGGTTGTATTTTCAATTCCCTAATGTTCTAACTATTCAAGTAATTAATGTTATCAGTTATAAATGTAACCTCCCAAGGTTGGTTTTGGTCTCATTTTGATTCACCTAAAAATAGGCCAAGGGAGGGAAGATAAATTCTTATCTGAGTCTTTTTATTTAACGATTTTCTGCTTTGCTGAAAAATTGTAGCTTAAATTGTTCATTGAATAGCTGTATAGCTTTTTTGTTTTTTCTCCTTTATGCTTGGATTTGCCAAAGTCTAAAAATCATTGACTCAGTGGTTAAGAATCTGCCTGCCAAGAAGGAGATGCAGATTCAATCCCTGGGTCAGGAAGATTCCCTGGAGAAGGAAATGGCAACTCAATCCAGTACTCTTGCGTGGGAAATCCTGTGGACAGAAGAACCTGGTGGGCTACAGTCCGTGGGGTCACAAAGAGTCCTATTAAACCAAAGCAAATAATCATTCAATAGGTAGAACTGCCCTCTGGTGTTCACCCTACAGTTCTCTCAACATTAGTGTCAACAGTCTTACATTTTTAGAGCTGAGTTGGAGGTGGCTTGGAATATTTTGTTCAGTTTTTATTCTCTCAGTGAGAAAAGTAAAAAATAGGAAAATCAGCTTGCTTATTACGTTGTTCTTAATTTCCAGTTGTTTGCCTTCTTTCAAAAAATTCATGCATACATCTGTAATTTGTAAGAGCATGATTCTTAGAATCACTGAATTGCAAGCTGTTTTATTTTGGTAGCAGTGTAATTTAATTTAAAAATTTAAGAGTTACTGAAAAAAAACTCTCACTTTGGAATGGAACAGAAGATATGTTATGATCAGTGTGTTTCGTATGTTTTTGGATATTTTTAATAGTAGATTTTTTTTTTACCTACTGAAAAATGCTAACAGATGACCTTAAAGAGAAATATTATTGGAGAAAACAAACAAAAAATCCCCTAATTATTAAATTTCAGAATTCTGATTTCCATAATGCAAATTTCCCTTGCATCTAAGTTATAGAATTGTTTTTAAAGATGTATTTCCTCTCTAGTGTTTGGACTAGATCAGAGCACAAAATGTATAAGAGAAGTTTGGAACAAGAGTTCTCAAACTTTGGCTAAGAACCCCCTTGTGCTCTTAAATTAATGGAGACTCCAAAAAGCTTTTGTTGATGTAGGTTACTTCATGTATTGATATTTATCATATTGTATGTATAATATCGATATTGCCATTTATATTATGATACATCAATATAATTATATGTAATATAGTAATACTACCATATGATAAATTAAAATTGAGAAATTATTTCATTAAAAATAATCCAATTACCTTATAACATTATTATTATTGTATGTAATAATATTTTTACTAAAATAAGTTGTCAAAATAGTTAGAAGGTGGCATTTAAAATACTTTTTTTTCAATTTTTTTAATTTTAATTTTTTGATTATGCTACACAGCCTGTGGGATCTTAGTTTCCCTACTAGGGATTGAATCTCTGTCCCAGGCTTGGAATCCTGGCGTCTTTAACTACTGGATTGCCAGGGAAATCCAGAAAGTGGAATGTTTTATTAAATTTTTGCACATTTCTTTAATGTCTGGCTTATCAGAAGACAGCTGGATTCTCTTGTCTGCTTCTGAGTTCAATGTGTCATATATATCAGTATACATATTATATATGTTGTTGTGCTCAGTCATGTCCGACTCTGCGACCCCATGGACTGCAGCATGCCAGGCTTTCCTGTCCTTCACTGTCTTCCGGAGTTTGCTCAAACTCATGTACATTGAGTCAGTGGTCAATGGACATCCTCTGCTGCTTTCTTCTCCTTTTGCCTTTGTCTTTCCCAGCATCAGGGTCTTTTCCAGTGAGTTGGCTCTTCATATCAGATGGCCAAAGTTTTGGAGCTTCAGTCTTTCCAATGACTATTCAGGGTTGATTTCCTTTAGGATTGATTGATTTGATCTCCTTGCAGTGAGGGACTCTCAAGAGCCTTCTCCAGCACCATAATTTGAAGGCATCAGTTCTTCAGTGTGCAGCTTTCTTAATGATCCAACTTTCACATCAGTACATGAGAAGCTTTGATCTTTGTTGGCAAAGTGATGTCTTTGCTATTTAATACGCTATCTAGTTTTGTCATAGCTTTCCTTCCACGGAGCAAGCATCTTTTAATTTCATGGCTGCAATCACCATCTACAGTGATTTTGGAACCCAATAAAGTCTGTCACCACTTCTACTTTTTCCCTTTTATTTGCCATGAAGTAAGAGTCCCTTGAACTACAAGGAGATCCAAACAGTCCATTCTGAAGGAGATCAGTCTGAAGGAAAAGACTCTGATGCTGGGAGGGATTGGGGGCAGGAGGAGAAGGGGACGACAGAGGATGAGATGGCTGGATGGCATCACTGACTCGATGGACGTAAGTCTGAGTGAACTCCGGGAGTTGGTGATGGACAGGGAGGCCTGGCGTGCTGTGATTCATGGGGTCACAAAGAGTCAGACACGACTGAGTAACTGAACTGAACTGAATGGAACTGGATGCCATGATCTTAGTTTTTTGAATGTTGAGTTTCAAGCTAGCTTTTTCACTCTCCTCTTTCACTCTCATCAGGATACTCTTTACTTCCTCTTCACTTTCTGCCATTAGAATGT
Organism: Cephalophus harveyi; assembly: GCA_006410635.1. Lineage (NCBI taxonomy): Eukaryota > Metazoa > Chordata > Mammalia > Artiodactyla > Bovidae > Cephalophus > Cephalophus harveyi. The sequence goes on along the minus strand of SJYT01028448.1, from coordinate 76,196 downwards.
GCATCTGCACATCTGAGGTTGTTGATATTTCTCCCAGTAGTCTTCATTCAAACTTGTGATTCATCTAGCCTGGCATTTTGCATGATGTACTCTGCATATAAATTATGCAGATATCTGAATATTGACACACTTTATTACACAGTTTCTAAAAATCATTTTTATTAATATCACCACTAATTTTATCATGAAATTTTTTAAGTAGGGGAAGCTGTCAAGGTCATGATAGTAGCTCTTTGTTTTCCAAATAATGATTATATAATCATGGAGAGAAGTGGATGGATTTGAGATGTTTAGAGATAGAGCTGATAATGAGTTGAGTGTGGGAAAGGGAATCTGGATTTTTGTCTTGAGCAACTGATGGTTTATATGAGTTTGGGAAAGTTACAATCAAAGAGGAGTAGGTGGAGGCTGGAATTAAATGTAGGAGCTGGGCAGTGTATTGATTTTGCAGCTGTGGGGTTGCATGAGGTTGCTTGGGGCAGTAGAGCAGGGAGAGTGAGGAGAAGAGGGCTGAGTATAGAGCTCTGGGGGGTCTTCAGCATCTAGAGCTTTGTGGGAGGAGTAGCCGTGAGAGGAGATCTAGGAGAAGTGGCCACAGGATGACCATCAGGTGTGTGGAGCCTTTAAAGCCCAAAGAGGAAAGTGTGGACAGAGGAGCTGGTTTGGACAGCAGTGAGTGTGGAAAGAAAAGCTGGGACTGCGGGAGGTTTTGGGGAGACCCCACAGTGTTATAAACTAAACTTTGAAAAAGTGAGCGGTATGTGGGAGGGCATGTGCAGACATCTTCAAGGAGTAACTGAGCAGTGGGGTGCTAATCGGTGGGAGCTCCTAGACTGTGTTGTGTGCCAATGGGTATGATGCAGTTGCTTGGGAGAGCTAAATGATGAATCAGGAAGATCAACTGGAAGGAGCAAATACACTAGAAATGCAAGAAGGGCCGGGGTTAGGCATACAAGTGGAGGAATTGTTCTTTGTGTCTCAACATATCAGCGAAAGAAAGCCTTTTAAAAGCAAGTCAGAGCACATCACTCTTCTCCAAAACTTCCCATCTCATTTAGTTGAAAAAAGTCAACATCTGTACAGGGGCCTACAAGGCTCTGAATGCTGGTGCTGTCTTCTGCATCACCCCCAACTCTAAGTCTGCTGCTGTTCTTAATTGGACACAGCAGGCATGGTCCTGCCTTGGTGATTTGATGATTGGGACAGCTCTTTCTGTGGGTATCTGCACCGCTCATTATCTTACTCCTTTCAGGCCTTTCCCTAAATGGTGCCCTCTTGAGGTTTTTCCTGACTACGCTTTCCAAAATTGCAGCCATCTGCCTCCTTGCCCCTTTTATCCCCACAACCTGCTTTTCTCCACAGTGCTTCCCACCACCTTAATACTATTTATATACTTTGTCTCATTAGAATGTTCACTCTGAGGAGCAGTAATTTTTGTTTGTTTTGTTTACTGTTGACAGTATCTAAAATAGTACTGTCAAATGGTACAAATGTATAATGAATGAGAATAAGGAAGAAAGAATGTGGGAAGAGAATCAGAGAGGTTTAAGGTGCTGGTTGTGTGAAGATAAGTGCTTTCTTCTTTGACTTTGTAATAGTTGTGAAGCAGGGTGCTAACTGAAAAATGGAGTCGGGTAGAAGGGATGGTGAGAGTCTGAGGAGAGCATAGAATGTGTAAAAAGTCTGCTTGGTGGGGGGGCGGACTGAAAAGGTGAACTTTCAGGATGTGATAGAAGATTGCTTGGCAGGGTTGAATGTACCTTCATAGTTTTTTGAAATAGAATGTTTCTCACTTAATCAACTGAATGTTTACAATATTAAGCTCTAAAACAGAGTAAGGATATGTGACATGTGTAAATGCTTAATGTTTTTAGAAGGGTAGAATTTTGATTTGTTTTTAACAACTGATCTTCATAGTATTGAATTTACAATTGATGTAGAATGTGCCCTAAATTAAAGTAGTATTCTTTTTAGCCTCACCAATAACTCTAGAATTGTGGGACTCCTGGCTCAGCTGGAGAAAATCAATACTGAATCTGCAGAATCAGATACTGCCAGATATGTCACATCAAAAATTCTTCATCTGGCTCAGAGTCAAGGTAAGCTTTCATCTCTTGTTTCTGAAATGCTTTCTTAATTGCTTAAAAGTAGATGCTAAAAATGAGAAATATATGATTTTATATAAAATTTGAACTTTCTATATAGATTCAAGAAATTGAAAACTAAGTAACTATGGAAGAAATTGTTTTTCAAAGTGTTGTTTCTAAAAATGATTAAGATTTCACTCATATATGATTGCCCTCCTTTCCCCATTTTTCAGGCAGCACCTAATTCCAGTACTGCTTGTAAAATGTTGACAAAAAGATGTCAGGTATTATATTAGTTATTAATATTGTCCCTGCTTTGAAATGCAAGCACTGTCATTCAGTGATTGGGTGACCTTAGGGAAGTTTTGAACCTGTGGGGCTTAGTTGCACTGACTCTGAAATAGAGATAAGAAATATCATGTAATTAGCATGAAATTTATATGAGAAGAATGTAAAAATGATGTTAAAAGTGTTCAATAAATGATATCTGTAATTAAGCATAATTTATCCAATTTATAAAGCTAGTACTACTGTTGTTGTTAAGTCGTATCTGACTCTTTGCAACCCCATGGACTGTAGTCTGCCAGGCTCCTCTGTCCATGGGATTTCCCAGGCAAGAATATTGCAGTGGGTTGCTATTTCCTTCTCCAGGGATTAAACCTACATCTCCTGCTTGGCAGGTGGATTTTTCACCACTGAACCTTGACAGAGTATAAGAGAAGAAAAGTATTAACTTTGCACTAAGGAAGATTAATTAAAAAAATCCCAAATAAAACATTAGTAAATCAAGTCTAATTATGAGTAAATATATCAATATAACATTATTTGTTCAGGTCCAATAAAAACCCATGTAGTTATCTCAATAGGAGCTAAAAAAAATTTAAGATTTTTAAGATTTTCTTAAATTGTTTTAAATTTAAGAAATTTAGGATTCCAAAATCTGTGCTTGATTTAAAAAGGAAGAAAACACCTTGATTTTTCTTTTTCTAAATAAGGGTAAATAACAGTTGCCTTAATATTTGACAGTGACACATTGAAAGCATTCTGTTAAAATTAAGATCCAGACAATTCACAATTATTTTAGTTTATTGGTTTTTTATTACTGCATTATTCTAGAGGTATAGGTAATTGAAGTAAGATGTTCAGCAAGCATTTACTGTGTTCAGGAAGCTGGTATTTATTAACCTACCTTCGTGGTCATAGGCCCTTATTTTATTTTGTTAACTTATTCCTATCTAGCCCATTTAAGGAATATTTGACAGCATCCCCAAACCTAGGAGAGATCTTTGCATTTGTTTCTAGCAAAATCTTTTAATTCAGAAAGTTGCTATACTGGATTCTAGCCTTTGTAAATATTGGGCTTATCAACTAAGTTAAATGTGTAAGGATAGTCACTGTATTAGTGCACAGATAGATATACCCAGTATATTCACTGTCTTCTCATATGAAATAACTCCTTAAAACAAAACAAAGAACCTCAGCAAAAACCAAGAAAAGACAAATTTTTTAAACCTATAGACACTACTTATGTTTAACTGCTCTCATGACTGTAGATTGTTCCCATCACATTCTAGAAGCCCCTACTCCAACACCATCACTAATAATTCACCTAGTCATATGACTACCATACATTGTCCTTTTCCTCACCCTGCCACCCACCAATGGGGGAGCCAGCCCTTGAATACTGTCCCCTGAGGTTATGTAATCCAATGACTCTGTTTATAGTTGACACAGTATAAATTAGTAGTGAAAGATTGTCCTGTCATCTATCCATTTTAGAGAGAATGATTAGGAGTTTATGGCTCAAAGAAGAAGAAATACATATAGCCAATAAACATATATTAGAAGTCAGGAATTACTAATGAAAACAATGAAGTTATTTCTCATTAGTTACTTTGGCAGAAATTAGAGAATGACAATATCCAGTACTGTTGAAGGCATGGAAAATAGGGTATTCTCATATACTGTAGGTGGTGTAATGATTATTATAAGCTTTGGAGAAAAGAATCTGGCAATGTTATTAAGATTTAAAGTGCACTTGCTGTTTTATTTAGCACTTCACTCTCAGAAACCTGAGTGAAATAAAAATCATATTATAAAAAGACTATTTGGAGATGTTTCAGTGCGTATATAAAATCAGAGTTCAAGAAATCACCTGAAATATCCAACAATGAGAAAATGGTTGAATGAATTTTGATATAGCCAAACTGTGAGACTGTATAACTATATTATACAACTATTATCAGTAATTAATTATTTATGATATATGATATGGCTCGTATGTGTAAGTACAGAGAGTCCTCAGAGATGGTGCATGTTTGATTTCATACTACTGCAATAAAGCAAACATCACAATAGGGTGAGTCAAGTGAAGTTTTTGGTTCCTAGTGCATATAAAAGTTGTGTTTACACTGTGCTTTAGTCTATGAAGTGTGCAATAACATATGTGTAAAAAATGTACATACTTTAATTAGAATTTATTGCTGAAAAATGTAAGCCCTCAGTGAGTCATAACCTTTTTGCTCTTAGAATGTCTTGCCTCTATATTTATAATAGGCTGCTGATTGGTTAAGGTAGTAGTTGGTGAAGGCTGGTGTGGCTGTAGCAGTTTCTTAAAATAAGACAGTGAAATTAGCTACACACACTCTTTCACACTTTTTCACTGCTGCATGCAGTGCTGTTTGATAGCATTTTACCTGCAGCAGAACTTCTTTTAAAATTGGATTTTATCTCAATATGCTGCTCCTTTATCAACTAAGTTTTCCTAGTATTCTAAATCCTTTGTTGCCACTTCAGTCTTCACCAGGAATAGATTCCATCTCAAGAAACCACTTTCTTTGCTTATCTGTAAGAACAGCTCCTCATCTGTTAACATTTTATCATGAGAATGCAACAATTCTGCAGATCATATCTTCAGGATCCACTTTTAATTCTAGTTCTCTTGCTATTTCTACCACATCTGCAGTTACTTCCTCCTCTGAAGTCTTGAACCCCTCAAAGTCATCCATGAAGGTTGAAATCAACTTCTTCCAAACTTTTGTGTATGTTGATATTTTGACCTCTTCTTTTTTTTGTTTTTGAGGTTTGTGGCATATAGTTCAGGTCAACACACGTACGAGGAGAAGGGGAAGAGCAAAGCCAGTGGCAGAACACATTCAGTCTGGGAAGATGCTTAATCAGAGTGTAGTGGAACGTCGGGAAGAGCTCCACACGGGCTCGCTGTGTGTGTCTGGTGGCGCCAGATCCTTCTGTGGCACATCCAAGAATGGGGAGCTCAGGGAGGAGGCCACTCCTGTCATTCCAGTTTTAGAAGTTCCACGTCAAAGAAGAGAGTGGCATTTGGTGGGATGCATGACTCGGGAGGAGCAAAGGTAGTTAGAGAAAGGTTCTTTAGTATTAAGTTCCTTACCCAAGAATGGGGAGCTCAGGGAGGAGGCCACTCCTGTCATTCCAGTTTTAGAAGTTCCACGTCAAAGAAGAGAGTGGCATTTGGTGGGATGATGCCTGGGTGCCCAGTGGCACCATAGGCGTAGTCTGGGGAGATAGTCAGCTTGGCTCTCTGACCCACGCTCATCTGGGCAACCCCTTCTTCCCAGCCTCGGATCACCTCCTGCTTGCCCAGCACAAACTTAAAGGGCTTGTTTCTGTCCTGGGAGGAATCGAATTTCTTTCCATCTTCAAGCATCCCCATTCCTCTCACGCCCCCACAGGTCTCAAACAGGTTATTCCTGGGAGGCTGATGGCAAAGACCCACAGGAACAAAGAAGCCAGCCCAAGAACAGCCTATTCTGTGAGCATGAGGCAGAGCTGGCTTCTCACCAGGGTGTCTTTGTAGGGCTTATCAAAACCGTGTAGTGCACCACGCAGGTCTGGCCACGCTTCGGGAAGGTGCGCCCGTCTCCGGGAGAAATGGTCTCCACCTGCACTCCCATGGCTGTGGTAGCGGCGGACGCTGGGTTGGCCGACGGGCCTTGACCTCTTCTAATGAATCACAAATGTTCCTAGTGGCATCTAGAATGAGTTCTTTCTAGAAGGTCTTTAATTGACTTTGCCGAGATCCATCAGAGGAATCACTACCTATGACAGCTACAGCCTTATGAAATGTATTTCTTAAATAGGAAGACTTGAAAGGCAAAATTATTCTTTGATCCATGGATTGTAGAGTGGATGTTGTGTTAGTGGGCATGAAAACAACACTAATCTTGTATATCTTCATCAGACCTCTGGAGTGAGAAGGTGCATCGTCAATGAGCAGTCCCATTTTGAGAAAAAATCTTTTCCTTTTTTTTTGAGTAGTAAGTCTCAACAGTGGGTTTTAAATAGTCAGTAAACCTTGTTGGAGACCATGTACTCTCATTCAGGCATCATTATTCCATTGATACAGTACAGGCAGAGTAGATTGAGCTTAATTCTTAAGGGCCCTAGGGTTTTTGGAATTGTAAATGAACATTGGTTTCATCTTCAAGTCACAAGATGGCATTAGTTTCTAATAAGAGAAGCTTTAAAGTCAGGCATTGACTTTTCCTCCCTAGGTATGAAAGCCCTGGATAGCTTCTTCCTCCTATATAAGTATATTTTGTTTATGTTGAAAGTCAGTTGTTTCATGTAGCCAACTCACTGCAGCTGCTACATCAGCACTTGCTTTACTTCGCACTTTTATGTTATAGAGGCAGCTTCTTTCATTAAGCCTCATGAATTAAGCCTCTGCTAGCTTTAAACATTTCTTCTGCAGGAAAAAGTATTACTTGCAATTAGAAATCAAAAGAAAGCTGGGGTAGCAATATTTGTATCAGACAAAATAAAATAAATAAATAAAAAATAAATCAGACAAAGTAGACTTTAAAGACAGAAAAGGACTTACATGATGATCAAGGGGTCAATTCAATTGTAAATAAATATGCACCTAATGTATGAGCACCTATATACGTGCAACAAATAGTAAAGGTATAAAGGGAGAATAGACCCAAAGGGAGAACTGGACAGTAACACAATAGTAGTAGGGGGCTTTAACACCCCACCCCACTTACATCAATGGACATATCATCCAGACAGAAAATCAGCAAGAAAACACTGGCCTTAAATGGCACATTAAACCAAATAAACATTCCCTCTGAAAGCAGCAAAGTACACATTCTTTTCAAGTGCATATGAAACATTCTCCAGGATAGACTGCATACTAGGCCACAAAATAACCCTGGGGAAATTTAAGAAAATTGAAGTCATATCAAGTGCTTTTCTGACCCCAAAACTGTGAGCCTGGAAAGCAACTATAAGGAAAAAACTGCAAAGCGCAAATTTGTGGAAGCTAAACGGAGAAGGCAGTGGCACCCCACTCCAGCACTCTTGCCTGGAAAATCCTGTGGATGGAGGAGCCTGGTGGGCTGCAGTCCATGGGGTCGCTAAGAGTTGGACACGACTGAGCGACTTCACTTTCACTTTTCACTTTCATGCATTGGAGAAGGAAATGGCAACCCATTCCAGTGTTCTTGCCTGGAGAATCCCAGGGATGAGGGAGCCTCGTGGGCTGCCGTCTATGCGGTCGCACAGAGTCTGGCACGACTGAAGCGACTTAGCAGCAGCAAACAAATGTTACTAAACAAAAAATGGATCATTGAAGAAATCAAAGAAAATAATAAAATACCTGGAAACAAGTAAAATGAAAACAATAATCTGAAATCCATAAGATGCAGTAAAAGCAGTTCTCACAGGCAAGTTTATAGTGATACAAGCTGACCTCAGGAAACAAAAATCTCAAATAAACAACCTAGCCTTACACCTAAGGGAAGTAGAGGGAAAAAAAGAACAAAAAACCCCCAGAGTTAGTAGAAGGAAAGAAATCATAAACATCAGAGCAGAAATAAATGATATAGAGACAAAAAAAATAGAAAAGTCAGTGAAACTAAGAGCTGGTTTTTTGAAAAGATAAAATTATTAAGCCTATAGCCAGATACATAAAAAAAAAAGAGGGTGCTCAAAATGATAAAATCAGAAATGAAAAAGACATTATAGCTGATACCACAGAAATACAAATGATCACAAGAGACTACTATGAACAACTATATAGCAATAAAATGGACAATCTAGGATATATAGGCACATTTTTAGAAATGTACAGTGTCACCAACCATCAGGGAAATGCAAATAAAAACCCTGATGGGATATCACCTCACACCTGTCAGAATGGCTGTCAATAAAAGGAACACAAATAACAAATGTTGGTGAGGAAATGGAGGAAAAAACCCTTGTACAGTGTTGGTAGGAATATAAATTGGTACAACCACTGTGGAAAACAGTATGGAGGTTTCTCAAAAAACTAATGATAGAACTACCATTTGATCCAGAAATTCCACTCCTGAGTATATTCCAAAAAACCCCAAATACTAATTTTAGAAGATATATATTTACACCCCAGTATTTATGTCAGCATTATTTACAGTTGCCAATATATGGAAGTAACTTAACTATCAACAGATGAATGGATGAGATGATATGATACACACACACACACACACACACACACAGGTGCAAAATGGAATACTACTCAGCCATACAAAGAACAATATGTGCCATTTGCAACACGGATGGACTTGGTGGCATTATTCTAAGAGAAAGAAGTCTGACAGAGAAAGACAAGTACTGTATGATATCACTTAAATGTGCAATCTAAAAAGTATAACAAATGGGAATATAACAAAGAAGGAAATACACAGATATAGAGAACAAACTAGTGATTATTAGTGGGGAGGGAGGTGCAATATACTGGTGGGGAATGAGAGGTACAAAGTATTTGATGTAAGCTAGGCTACAAGGATATATTGTACACATGAGGAGTATAATCAGTGTTATTTTAACTCTGCATAGAGTGTAACCGTTAAAATTTGTGTAAAATATATATAAGTAAGTAAGTGAAGTCGCTCAGTCATGTCTGACTCTGTGACCCCATGGACTGTAGCCTACTAGGCTCCTCTGTCCATGGGATTTTCCAGGCAATAGTACTGGAGTGGATTGCCATTTCCTTCTCCAGCGGATCTTCCTGACCCAGGGATCGAACCCAGGTCTCCTGCATTGTAGACAGACACTTTACCGTCTGAGCCACCATACATTTAAAGTTTATCTCTTTTCCTAAATATTGGCCTCTAAGCTCCATTTCCCCCTTTTTTAATTAAAGGAAAAGAATTGTGGAGAAATTTAGAAATCTTTAAACAATAGAAATAATTTATAGTGATTTTTTTCTATTTATTGTGATGAAAGGGATCATCTGAGTCATGAATTGTTCTTCCTTAGTCTTATTTCCGGAGAAGGCAATGGCACCCCACTCCGGTGTTCTTGCCTGGAGAATCCCAGGGATGGGGGAGCCTGGTGGGCTGCAGTCCATGGGGTTGCACAGAGTCGGACACAACTGAAGAGACTTAGCAGCAGCAGCAGCAGCAGCAGCAGCAGTCTTATTTTTATGTGCTTCAAAAAAAAAAAACAAAACCTTTTTTATTGAGGTACAATTGATTTACAGTGTTGTATTTTTAAAAAAATTGAAGTCAGAATTTTAAAATAGTATTAATTTAATGAAACCACTTCAGAATGGTGGTAGGCTTCTGTTTTCATGAATTTTGATTAAATGTTTTCTGGTTTTTGTCATAAAGATAATAAGGAGGCTTGCCTTTATTATTCCTACTTCACCTCTGGTTCTGGTACCTGTCTTATTATATTGATCTTAAGATTTTAGATGTATTGACAGGGATTCACTTAGTCCATGATAGAAGCTGTGATGAAATGCAGGGAAGGTCTTGTAAACTGAAATCCAGAAGTGCACACAGAGTAGAGCTAGCAACATCAGTGGAAGGAACATTTAAGAACCACCTTAGAGTGTTTACTGGGCCAGTGGAGACATTGATTATATGTTTTATACATTATCTAAGCAGTCCATTCTAAAGGAGGTCAGTCCTGGGTGTTCTTTGGAAGGAATGATGCTAAAGCTGAAACTCCAGTACTTTGGCCACCTCATGCGAAGAGTTGACTCATTGGAAAAGACTGTGATGCTGGGAGGGATTGGGGGAAGGAGGAGAAGCGGACGACAGAGGATGAGATGGCTAGATGGCATCACGGACTCAATGGACATGAGTCTAAGTGAACTCCGGGAGTAGGTGATGGACAGGGAGGCCTGGTGTGCTGCGATTCATGGGGTCACAAAGAGTCGGACACAACTGAGCGACTGAACTGAACTGAACTGAACTGAATCTTATTATATGTTAACTATATGATAAATCTTTATGCAGTTTTTTTTTCTTTCATGTTTTAGAAGAAAGCTTTTTTCCCTCCCTACTTTTCAGAAAAAACAAGGAGAGAAATGACAGCCAAAGGTTCTACAGGAATGGAGGTTCTGCTGTCAACATTAGAGGTTGGTCACTGATATGCTTTAATTATGTAGCTGTTAATACCAACTAGTACCGAGGGAAAAAAAATTGAAGTACAGAATTTTTATCCTAGTGGAAGAGCCAGTGAATGGGAGTTTATTTTATTTTTTAAATTATTCACAATGGGGATATAAGCATTCTGATATATATTTGGTAAATCTCTAACTTTATTTCCCTATGGTTATAATGATAACCCTATTTTAAATCTTAACATTAAAAATAAAACACTAATTGGAAATAAACCTTTAGATTTAAAGATTGAAAATGGAAATTCTCACTTATTGTGTTAGTTGCTATATATTCATGATTAAGTATACTTCATACATTGGTTGCATAACTGTTGATATTAATTACATTTCTGTGCTAGTATAAAAGTTCCCTCCCAGCATCAAAGTCTTTTCCAATGAGTCAACTCTGGGAGTGGTGATGGACAGAGATGTGTATAAGAGACAGGTGTTGCTGTTGTTCAGTTGCTCAGTTATGTCCAACTCTTTGCGACCCCATGGACTGCAGCACACCAGGCTTCCCTGTCCTTCACTGTCTCCCAGAGTTTTCTCAAACTCATGTCCATCGAGTCGATGATGCCATCCAACCATCTCATCCTCTGTTGCCCCTTCTCTTCCTGACCTGTCTTTCCCAGCATCAGTGTCTTTTCCAGTGAGTTGGCTCTTCACATCAGGTGGCCAAAGTGTGTGTATGTTGTGTCTGTGTTTTGAATGCACCACACCATATGGCCTACAGGGTCTTAATTCCCTGACTAGGGATTGAACCTGTGCCCTTGGCAGTGAAAGCACAGAGTCCTAACCACTGGACCACCAGGGAATTCCTGTTTGTTTGTTTTTTTTTAGTTAGTGTAATTAATTTACAATATTATTTTTTTATAGTTTCAGATGTACAGCATAGTGATTCAATATTTTTGCAGTTTATAACCATTAAAATTATTATAAGATAATGACTATTAATTCCCTGTACTGGACAATATATTCTTGTTGCCTGTATTATTTACATAACAGTTTGTAAGTCTTAATTCCATACCCATAACATGCCATTTTCCCCATTGGTAACGACTAGTTTGTTTTCTGTATCTGTGACAGTTTCAATTTTGCTTTATCCATTTGTTTGTATTATTTTTTAGAGTCCACATATAAGTGATAGCATATCATATTTGTCTTTCTCTCTGATTTATTTCACTAAGCATAAAATTCTCTAGGTTCATCCACATTACTGCAAATGGTAGAATTTCATTATTTTTTTTATGGCTGAGTAATATTGTTTGGCTGTTGGTGGATACTTGGGTTGCTTCCATAGCTTGGCTGTTATAAATAGTACTGCTATGAACATTGGGTTCATAAATCTCTTCAAATAAATGTTTTTGTTGCTTTTATTTTTTTGGATATATACTCAGAAGTCAATTGCTGGATCATACAGTTGTTCTGTTTTTAGTTTCGAGAAACATTCATACTATTTTCCACAGCAGCTGCACCAATATACATTCCTACCAGCAGTGTACAAAAGTTTTTTCTTCCACATCCTTTGCAACATTTGTTTTTTGTGTTCTTTTGATGATAGCCGTTCTGACAGGTGTGAGGTGAAACCTCGTTGTTTTGATTCGCATTTCTATAATAGTTGTCCTTGCATGTGTGTGTGTGCGAAGTTACTTCAGTTGTGTCTGACTCTTTGGAACCCCATTGACCGTACCCCACCAGGTTACTTTGTCCATGGGATTCTCCACACAAGAATACTGGAGTGGGTTGCTGTTTTCTCCTCTAGGGGATCTTCCCAATCCAGGGATCGAAGCTCTGTCTTTTGTCTCCTGCATTGGCAGTGGGTTCCTTGCCACTGGTGCCACCTGGGAAACCATGATAATTATCCTTATATCTCCCATTTGTAATTCACCACCTCCCATCTCTGTTGACCTCAATAAATTGAGACATGAACAAACAGAAAAAAGCATAGGTAATTGGAAGGAATGATGCTAAAGCTGAAACTCCAGTACTTTGGCCACCTCATGCGAAGAGTTGACTCATTGGAAAAGACTTTGATGCTGGGAGGGATTGGGGGCAGGAGGAGAAGGGGATGAGATAGCTGGATGGCATCACGGACTCGATGGACGTGAATCTGAGTGAACTCTGGGAGTGGTGATGGACAGGGAGGCCTGGCGTGCTACAATTCATGGGGTCGCAAAGAGTCAGACACGACTGAGCGACTGAACTGAACTGAACAATACATATATCAGACCAAAAAACCCTTTAAAAAAAAAAGGGTAAAACAAAAGACAAAGAAGGACATTATATAATAATAACAGGATGAATACAAAAAGAGGATATTAAATTCATTAACATATATGAATTCAATATAAGCACCTAAAAATATAAAGCAAATACTAACAGACCCGAAAGGAGAAGTAGACAATAATGGTTAACAGTAGGGGACTTTAACACCCACTGATTAGACCTTCTGCTGCTGCTAAGTCACTTCAGTTGTGTCCGACTCTGTGTGACCCCATAGACGGCAGTCCACCAGGCTCCCCCGTCCCTGGGATTCTCCAGGCAAAAACACTGGAGTGGGTTGCCATTTCCTTCTCCAATGCAGGAAAGTGAAAAGTGAAAGTGAAGTTGCTCAATCGTGTCCGACTCTTAGCCACCCCAGGGGCTGGCAGCCTACCAGGCTCCTCCGTCCATGGGATTTTCCAGGCAAGAATACTGGAGTGGGGTGCCATTGCCTTCTCTGGACTAGACCCTTCAGGTATGCCCTAATTCAAATCCCTTACAATTATACAGTGGAAGTGGAGAAATAGATTCAAGGGATTAGATCTGATACACAGAGTGCCTGATGAACTATAGATGGAGGTTCATGACGTTGTACAGGAGACAGGGATCAAGACCATCCCCAAGAAAAAGAAATGCAAAAAAGCAAAATGGCTGTTTGAGGAGGCCTTACAAATAGCTGAGAAAAGAAGAGAAGTGAAGAGCAAAGGAGAAAAGGAAAGATATACCCATTTGAATGCAGAGTTCCAGTGAATAGCAAGGAGAGATAAGAAAGCTTTCCTCAGTGATCAATGCAAAGAAATAGAGGAAAACAATAGAATGAGAAAGACTAAAGATCTCTTCAAGAAAATTAGAGATACCAAGGGAACATTTCATGCAAAGATGAGCTCAATAAAGGACAGAAATGGTATGGACCTAACAGAAGCAGAAGATATTAAGAAGAGGTGGCAAGAATACACAGAAAAACTGTACAAAAAAAGATCTTCATTACCCATATAATCATGATGGTATGGTCACTCACTTAGGAATGCAAAGTCAAGTCGGCCTTAGGAAGCATCATTACGAACAAAGCTAGTGGAGGTGATGGAATTCCAGTTGAGCTATTTCAAATCCTCAAAGGTGATGCTATGAAAGTGCTGCATTCAATCTGCCAGCAAATTTGGAAAACTCAGCAGTGGCTACAGGACAGGAAAAGGTCAATTTTCATTCCAATTCCTAAGAAAGGCAATGCCAAAGAATGCTCAAACTACTGCACAATTGTACTCATCTCACATGCTAGTAAAGTAATGCTCAAAATTCTCCAAGCCAGGCTTTAGCAATACATGAACCATGAACTTCCAGATGTTCAAGCCGGTTTTAGAAAAGGCAGAGGAACCAGAGGTCAAATTGCCAACATCCGCTGGATCATGGAAAAAGCAAGGGAGTTCCAGAAAAACATCTATTTCTGCTTTATTGACTATACCAAAGCCTTTGACTGTGGATCACCACAAACTGTGGAAAATTCTGAAAGAGATGGGAATACCAGACCACCTGACCTGTCTCTTGAGAAACCTGTATGCAGGTCAGGAAGCAACAGCTAGAACTAGATGTCGAACAACACACTAGTTCCAAATAGGAAAAGGAGTACATCAAGGCTGTATATTGTCACCCTGCTTATTTAACTTACATGCAGAGTATATCATGAGAAATGCTGGGCTGAATAAAGCACAAGCTGGAATCAAGATTGATGGGAGAAATATCAACAACCTCAGATATGCAGATGACACCTTCTTATGGCAGAAAGTGAAGAACTAAAGAGCCTCTTGATGAAAGTGAAAGAGGAGAGTGAAAAAGTTGGCCTAAAGCTCAACATTCAGGAAACTAAGATCATGTCATCCAGTCCCATCACTTCATGGCAAATGGATGGGGAAACAGTGGAAACTGTGACAGACTTTATTTTTTGGGGCTCCACAATCACTGCAAATGGTGACTGCAATCATGAAATTAAAAGATGCTTACTCCTTGGAAGGAAAGTTATGACCAACTTAGACAGCATATTAAAAAGCAGAGACTTTACTTAGCCAACAAAGGGCTGTCTAATCAGTTCAGTACAGTCACTCAGTCATGTCCGAACCTTTGAGACCCCATGAACTGCAGCATGCCAGGCCTCCCTGTCCATCACCAACTCTGGGAGTTCACCCACACTCATGTCCGTTGAGTCAGTGATGCCATCCAACCATCTCATCCTCTGTTGTCCCCTTCTCCTCCCACCTTCAATCTTTCCCAACATCAGAGTCTTTTCCAATGAGTCAGCTCTTTGCAACATGTGGCCAAAGTATTGGAGTTTCAGCTTCAACATCAGTCCTTCCAATGAACATCCAGGACTGATTTCGTTTAGGATGGACTGGTTGGATCTCCTCGCAGTCCAAGGGACTCTCAAGAGTCTTCTCCAACACCACAGTTCAAAAGCATCAATTCTTCTGCGCTCAGCTTTCTGCATAGTCCACCTCTCACATCCATACATGACCACTGGAAAGACCATAGGATTGACTAGACAGACCTTTGTTGATAAAGTAATGTCTCTGCTTTTTAATATGCTGTCTAAGTTGGTAATAACTTTCCTTCTAAGGAGTAAGCGTTTCTTAATTTCATGGCTGCAGTCACCATGGGCAATGATTTTGGAGCCCCCCAAAATAAAATCAGCCACTGTTTCCACTGTTTCTCCATCCATTTGCCATGAAGTGATGGGACTGGATGACATGATCTTAGTTTCCTGAATGTTGAGCTTTAGGCCAACTTTTTCACTCTCCTCTTTCAATTTCATCAAGAGGCTCTTTAGTTCTTCACTTTCTGCCATAAGAAGGTGTCATCTGCATATCTGAGGTTGTTGATATTTCTCCCAGCAATCTTGATTCCAGCTTGTGCTTCATTCAGCCCAACATTTCTCATGATGTACTCTATATATAAGTTAAATGAACAGGGTGACAATATACAGCCTTGACATACTTACTCCTTTTCCTATTTGGAACCAGTCTTTTGTTCCCTGTCCAGTTCTAACTGTTGTCTCATGACCTGCATACAGATTTCTCAAGAGGCAGGTCAGGTGGTCTGGTATTCCCATCTCTTTCAGAATTTTCCACAGTTTATTGTGATCCACACAGTCAAAGGCTTTGGCTTAGTCAATAAAAAGCAGAGACTTTACTTAGTCAACAAAGGACCATCTAATCAAGTCTGTGGTTTTTCCAGTAGTCATGTATGGATGTGAAAATTGGACTATAAAGAAAGCTGAGCACAGAAGAATTGATGCTTTTGAACAGTGATGTTAGAGGAGACTTTTGAGAGTCCCTTGAATGCAAGGAGATCCAACCAGTCAGTCCTAACAGTCCTGAATATTCATTGGGAGGACTGATGTTAAAATTGAAACTCTAATACTTTGGCCACCTGTTGTGCAGAGCTGACTCATTTGAAAAGACTCTGATGATGGGAAAGTTTGAAGGTGGGAGGAGAAGGAGATGACAGAGGAAGAGATGGTTGAATGGCGTCACCAGCTCAACGGACATGAGTTTGAGTAAACTCTGGGATTTGGTAATGGACAGGGAGGCCTGGCGTGCTGCAGTCCACGGGGTCCAAAGATTTGGATACGACTGAGCAACTAAACTGAAGTGAGCAGGACATTACATCCCAAAACAGCAGAGTATATAATCCTTTCAAGTGCACATGGAACCTTCTCCAGAACAGATCACATTTTAGGCCACACAGCAAGTCTCAAAAAATTAAAAGGCACGTGAAAATATGTACAATGAGGATACTGATAGATTATGGTGAACGGTGTCGGATTTGTGATCTCTGAAGATTTGGCTTCGGGACCCGGGACCAGGCTTGATCACTCAAGAGCTTTTGTGTAGCAGGGTTTTATTAAAGTATGAAAAGAGACAGAGAAAGCTTCTGACATAGACATCAGAAGCGGCATGGAGAGTGCCCCCCTGGCTAGCTTTCGTGAGGGAATTATATACTTTTTTATTTAGCTATTACAATAAATCAAAGAATGTCTCAAGGTTGTAAAAATTTTACCAGATCCACTCCCACAATTTACATTTTAGAATAACAGGATTAAAATTTAACAATAGATAGATCCTACCAGACCCACTCCCATAATATACATTCTAAGAGCAGGATTAGACAGGTTTTCAAGAAGGAAAACTTGCCTGGTGGCTCAGATGGTAAAACATCTGCCTATAATGTGGGAGACCTGGGTTCGATCCCTAGGTTGGGAAGATCCCCTGGAGAAGGAAATGGTACCCACTCCAGTATTCTTGCCTGGAAAATCCTATGGATGGAGGTGCCTGGCAGGCTACACTCCACGGGGTCACAGAGTTGGACAGGACTTCACTTTCACTTTCAAGGAGAAATTGTCCTCACGCAGGATACATTGTTGTTATATAATCCTTAGTAAAGAGTTTGAACTGAGTTGTGTAGTCCTCAATCCTGGGTTTAAATAAAGAAAGAAAAAAAAAATATGTTTTATGTGACTAAGACTAAGGAATGTAGAGAAAAAAATTCCTTTCCTCTTAGAATTTCAGACCTCTTTCTCCTCGGGGACCCCCCCCCAACTTCTTATCAACCTGCCTAGGAACTGACTCTCTTATTGGAATCGACTCTCTCAATACCTTATTGTGTTAAAGTGGGTGTTAAAGTTCCCTACTCTTAAGTATTATTGTCAATTTCTTCTTTTGTGTCTGCTAGTATTTGCTTTATATTTTTAGGTGCTGTATATTGAGTGCATATATGTTAATGAGTTTAATATCCTCTTTTTGTATTGGTCCTTTTATTATTATGTAATTCCCTTCTTTATCTTTTATTATACCCTTTATTTTAAAAGTTTTTTGTCTGATATGTATATTGTACCCATACTTTTTCTGTATGCTCCTGTCTCTATTGAAGTCAGCAGAGATGGGAGGTGGTGAATTACAAATGGGAGACCTATCTGGATAAGGCCTAGAGATAACAGTGTAACTTCCATTCAGGTTTCAGTGGCTTGAACGCAATCATGTGTCCGAAACCTAATTACAAAAGAGCTGGAAAATGTGGTTTGGCTGTTTACCCAGGAAGAAGATAAACACACAGCAATATTGCTTCTGTAACAATCCATTCTTTTCTTTAACAGATGTTTGTCTCTCATTCTTCCAACTTCATCCCCAGTGAGTCAGTGGTCCAGTTAATAATACCCTCAGTGCTAAGACAAGGGTCTCTGCTTAATGTGTGGTCCTCTTTCTGATCTGGATTTGACTTTTTGGACCCATTAGTTTCTGCCCTTAAATGGTGAAGCAGAGACAATATTTATTCCTTTTTGGAAGGAGTTAGAACAAGAGTCCCATTCTAGTCACTGATACACTGCAATTCTGAAATTTGTCTAAATAAACACTGTAAAATTCTTCTATTCTGAGATCAGGCAGTTTCTTGAATAGGCCACAGTTCTGTTGTCTATTTTTCTTTATCCAAACATTGCTTTTAGTAAGAGAAATATAACCATAGTACAGTATTTAAACATTTTTTCTTATTAAATTGTTTGTCCAGACTTTGGAAAATATTAATAATTACTCTTCAACTTTACTGGTAGGAATGTAAATTGCTTCACTAAGAGCAAGTTAATAATACCTATCAAAATAAATGTCCATATCATTGACCCAGAAATTCCAGGAATTTCCCATGTACAATTGTACTTGCTTCCCTGGAAATGTATATACTTGGTTTTGGTTACAATTTTTTAATAGCAAAAGATTTTAAATATTTAAATGTCACATTGATAGGTGGTTACCTAACCAATGGCATTGCCATCTAATGGAATATATCAAGTTGAATTATATCATTTGGAGAAATCTATATATAAATGTATATTTACTTGGATTTCTTTTATGTGTGTACATTATCTTACTGGATACACAAAAAATTGATAATATAGTTATTATTTGAGAGGGTAACTCAATGACTGGTTAGTCATGCCTTTTATATTTTGATACATTTATTTGTAATATCTACTTGGTAGAAGTTGATATGTCCAAATGACAAATTGATTCTTGTTGATATTAATAGCTCAAATGATTTGCAAGAATTTTTAAGAGCAGTAAGAAGAGACTGAAGTGATGTATGAGAGTAGTGAAAACCTAAATACATTTATTCTTAGAGAAACTAAAGAGGTCATCTGTAAATGTAGGTAGTTCCCAACAGAGAGAAGTTTGGGAATCACAGATTTATAATGTTTTAATAAAGCAAATAAACTGTTTATTTCAGAACACAAAAGATCTTCAAACTACACTTAATATCTTGAGCATTCTTGTTGAGCTGGTGTCAGCAGGTAAGTTTTTGTTTCCCTTGGTCTATTTCTGTTTGTAAATAATGATCAAAAATGTGTCATGTATACTTTGGAATTTTCTGATTCTCATACAGAGGCTATTCTGAGTATTGGAATTTGGAACCCAAAATGTCATACTCTTTGTTGTTGCTTTGTTTTTGATATCTTCCAGTGTCCCTCAAACCCATGTAGTTTAGATTTGCATCAGTGTTTATTTACTGTCTGTGCTATTTTTTAATTAATAAAGTAAAATTTTATTTTGATGTTATTTGTTTGCCTTCTGAAGTCATCACTTTTACTTGAATGCTAACAAGGTGCAATATCTAATATATTATGGAAGAATTTGTGGTTTGAATAGATTTCTTTCAAACAACTTTTTAGGTGGAGGTCGAAGAGCAAGTTTCTTGGTCTCCAAAGGTGGTTCACAAATATTATTACAGTTACTTATGAATGCCAGCAAAGAATCGCCCCTGAATGAGGAGTTAATGGTGCAGATTCATTCCATTCTTGCAAAGATTGGACCGAAAGGTAAGGGTTTCACTTGCATGACTATCAAGTGGAACTACTTTTGTTATGTTGGTTCTGTGTGCCTTGAAACTGGTAAACTTTAAAATCTCAAATTTTACTGCTTATTCTTAGCCTTAGTTAGGAATGCTTTTTATAGTCAACTAGTGACCTACATGAATTGAGGATCCCAAATTCCCACATATTTCTATTGCATGTGATGGAAAAAGGAAGACACAAATGTGTCAGAATCAGAAATGTGTCTTGGTGTGTGTGTGTGTTTCTGGCATGTATATGTTATAAAGGACACACATAACATGGATATTGTTGAGGCTTAGAAGGAGGGAGTGTGCATGGAAATGCTTTGAGGAACATAGATATAAAACATGTTTTCTTTTCATTGTTGTTCAGTCGCTAAGTCATGTCCGACTCTTTGCGACCCCATGAATTGCAGCGTGCCAGGCTTCCCTGTCCTTCACTACCTCCCTGAGTTTGCTCAGACTCATGTCCATTGAGTCAGTGATGGACGTGAGTTTGGTTGGTCATCACTATGTCCAACCAATAGTGATAGTCATGTCTCAATGCTTAAAAAGCTTACAAGCTAGTTAAGATCAAAAGAGATATAAAAAATTGTAAGACTGATTTATTACAATAGTAAGACATACAAAATATTGAAAACTACAAATTGAGAAAACATAGGCTATAAAACAAGGGAGGAAGCTGATTTAGATTAGGTTAAAAGAGAAAAGCATTCTTTGACTAGAACCTAAGCTCAGTGTAGAGTTGTCTGTCTGCACAGAGATAGAAATGACTCTCTAAACTCTTTGAGTAGTGATTTTTTTAACGGTTCTGCCATTGCCTTGTGGCTTTAAACTTTAAAGTATTTGGCTACAGTGCTTTTTCTAAAAAGTGTCTGAAAATGTGTATGCAGTTTGTATACTTATGTGTATTTCATGCATATCTTTTAGTATTGTATGAATATTTAAATAATACTGTTAATAATCATTGTCTTAAGGTATCCCTGAGATGACTTTAATTTTTCAGATATCTTAGGGACCTTAAGACTTAAACATATATTCAGTTTATTTAAGAAACATGTTAGCTCTTTCTTATATTTTTAAATTCTTATATTTGAGATTTAAGGGCTGCTTTCTGAAATTTTTGTTGAAAACGAAAAATAAAATGAGAAAACCTTTTTGTATTGGTGAATATTGTTATATCATGCTTCCTCCTCTATTTAAAACCAGGTTATCTTTCTTATGCTTTTCATTAAAGCATAAAGCTTTCATTATCTTTCTTGTGCTTAAATTAAGATATTGTTTACTTTATATTTTTACTGTCTCTTATACACATCTTTATTAATGCCTGCAGTGCAGGAGCCATAGGGTACTCAAATTCAATCCCTGGGTCGGGAAGATCCCCTGGAGGAGGGCGTGGCAACCCACTCCAGTATTCTAATGCCTGGAGGATCCTGTTGGCAGGGAGTCTGGTGGGTTACAGTCCATAGGGTTGCAAAGAGTTAAGTGCAAAGAGTTAAGCCACTGTTAAAGTGACTTAGTATGCATGCATGCATATTCTAAGTCTGAAAACAGTGCAGTTAATATTAAGTAAATAATGTTGGTAATGTACATTTAGATTCTTTCCAATACTCTTTAACCATGTGATGGCATTCCTTTGACTGTGTTAAGCTGGAGAGACTTTCCTGTGTAGGGTAAATCAGTTAAGTTATTCCTTTCAATAATGGTTTAAGTGTTGGGCCACTCCAGCCTCTGTTGCCCTGCCCTGTCATCCTGCCTGCCCCTTACTCTTTCATTCAAGCCATGTTTTAGAAGTATAAGAAGTATTAAAATATATAAGAAAATGATTACAGCTTTAGTTATTTCAGGTCAAGTTTATATTAATAGTTGTTATGACATTTTAATTGTATTCAAAAGTTACATAGGAATAAATTATGTTTGTTCATTTATTTTTAAACAGACAAAAAGTTTGGAGTGAAAGCTAGAATTAATGGAGCTCTAAATATAACTCTGAATTTGGTCAAACAGAATTTGCAGAATCATCGCTTGGTTTTGCCTTGTCTTCAGCTTTTACGAGTATATTCTGCCAACTGTAAGTATTTCAGAGCAGCTTTTAGTTAGCTCGATGTTGTCACATTAACACAAAATGAAAATTTTTAAGGACTTTAACTCCATAAATCTCTGAAAGTTGTGGACAAGGAACGAGAATATTTAATATGGTTCTTTGTAATTCTAACCACTCCCTCAAAGGTGATGTATGTAAGAAGGTGAGTTGACAAAGTCTTAAGAATTCTCATTAATTCCCCCCATTTGTAAAGGTATGTAGTTAGGCTCATGAGTAGGCAGCCTGTGGAAAGATGTTGAAGAATATCCAAGTATTGACAACTGGAAAAACTGCTGCGCCTATTTGGGTTTTTACAGATGAGAGGAAAATTGAGAAGGAAGGAATGCGGTGGCATAGACACCTGGAGCTAATTATCTTTAGCAATCAATAGGGAAGTAGCAGAACCAAAATTAATAGGACAGAAGCCTCTGAGGAAGCTGTAGAGAGCAGTGATCAGAGAGATAGGCTCAGATGAAGTGTCTCCCAACATAAACACACACACACCCCCACACCCACACCCACCCTCTCAGATGAAGTGTATCACAACACACACACACACACACACACACACACACACACGGAGAGATAGCCTCAGATAAAGTGTCCCCCAACACAAACACACACAGACACACACACCCCACACCTACTCTCCCAGATGAAGTGTCTCACAACACACACACACACACCCCCCCCCACACACCCCATACATACTCTTTCTTTCTTTCTCTCTCTGTCTCTCGCTAATATAATATTAGATCCCAACACCCGAGGTATGGATTTTTTATTTCTTGACTATGGATATGAGATTGGAATGTTAACAAGATGCTTGACATTGAGATTGTAGAGTACATTTTATTATAAGAACTTCATTGCAAAATAATGATAATCTCAGTGGTAGGTTTGTGTGTATGTGTATGTATTTATCTATTATCAGTATCTATACTTTGAAAGTATATCTAAAGGTGTGCTCACAGAAAAATAGTTTGAACACTTAAATAATTAACACTTATGTAATTAAAAAGAGCATAAGGAAATTAATGAATTGGCTATTTATAAAGAAATTAGGAACAGAGCAATAAAAATAAGGAAAGTAGAGAATGAAATAGAAGAAATACATTATAAAATTTAAAAAAATTCATTAAAAAACAAAACAATTGGATTAAAAATAGATGAACCACTGAATTCCCTAATTAAGGAAAAAGAAAGACAAAACAGACTAAAATTAGAAGTGATATTGGAGCGATAAGCAGATACAGAGGAAATTAAAATTGTCATACAAAACTTTAGGAACTACATTTTTAGGGCATTTTATTTCATTAAGCACCAGGAGGCTAGTAAATGGTGTATCTATAATTTTTAAATAACATTTCTTCCAAGATTGAAAATGTTAGGCCCGTTTTCTGGTTAGGTAATTGTTTGGATGTTCTGTATAAAGTTGTCACCTGTTTTTGGCTACTGCAATCACTTTAATTAAGGTCCTCATTACTTCTCACCTAGACCACAGCCATCTTTCCTACAGTGTTGTTAGATCTGACCTGCATCTAAAATCTGACCTGCAGATCTGATTTGTTGTTGCTTTTGGGCAATTCCCTATATTTGAAAGAATTAACAACTTCTAGGAACTTTCATAATTTATTTACTTCTTTTCCCACTTCATCTTCCCATTGGCATGCCTTTGAAGTATCAATTAAGGTGGACTTTATGAGAGACTTAGAGTTCACATTTACTAAACAGCTTATATATGTTTTTCGGCCGTGTGCCACATGTATAAACATTTCTCTCCACTGAGGTTTTTAAATCACTTTTCATCTTTTTTTCCCCTTCCCAGCTGTGAATTCTGTATCTTTAGGGAAAAATGGAGTTGTGGAACTGATGTTTAAAATCATCGGACCATTTAGTAAGAAGAATTCCAGTCTTATGAAGTGAGTAAATGTTTTAAGTGTAAATAAAAATACACCCTTTGTTATTTTGGGCCTTATCATCTTAATCAGTACAGTGAGATGATTGAGTTCAGTTGTGTCTAGGGTCCTTTCTTAGTTCTTAAATAGTGATTTGATTATGATAAAGATTTTAATATAAAGTTTAATCTTCAAAAATATATCAGAATTAGAAAACTGAATTTATACTGTTATAGAAATTTAGACTTTGAATATTCCTAGATACTATAATAGGAAAAAAGAGCTTTACAGAGTATCACTCATTCACAAACATTTATTGAGTGCCTACTATATTCCCTACCCAATTTTATAATCTTCTATTGACCATTTCCTTCATTCTCACAATTATCTGGATAT
>SJYT01028448.1:16648-44367 GCA_006410635.1 Cephalophus harveyi | reverse complement strand
CAGTTGATTGATGTATAACTAATGTCATTTATGTTTATTGAGCTCTAACTTGTTTATCAGTATATTTATATAATTTCTTCAAGTATATTTAGTTCCTTTCTCTAAATTACTTATATAAACATAAAGCCTTGTTAGTAGGGGAAAGTAACATGTAAATAGAATATAGTATCATTTTGAAAAAGTGACCCTAACATGGCCTTGAGAACATTTACTATGAAGAGTATCTTTGACAACTACTATCTCTATAAAATGTATGATTTTTAATTAGAACCTCCTTATTAGAAATTTTATTTCTACCATAAATTTATATTTATAACATTAAAAGTGGCTTAATGTAAATTTAGAGTTTATTGAATGCATTTAGAAACTAAAGCATTGATTTTTTTATCTTTGAAATTGAAGTGTTGGAGGAAATGTGTCATACGTTGCTTCTGGAGAGTAACCATCTACATTGTATGGATCTGTCTCTCCATGATACTCAGTATTTATATTTTAAAAATTAATTTTCTTAGACTCCCATTCTCACTGGTTGATTAAATTAACATTGTATTTAACCATGATAGCGTTCAATCCTAAAGATCTATGTTGATGGCTTTTGATGTTATTTTTCCCCAAAACTGTCTATCAGGGGTGAGACCAACTTGCCCTTAACTTTGAATTATGAGAAGAATAGTAACAAATGATTAATTGATTGAAAATCTGATATTTGATAATGATTTATTAAATTAAAAAATAACCTTAGGTATTAGTATTATAGCTGCTATGTTCAGTTGACAGTTTTGTCCTTTAAATGGGTAGTATTCAGTTAGATTGGCTGTATAGCTTTGTTTTCATATTTGATGTGATAAACTGTAGACCAAGATTAGAATACTTGGATTAATTTCAGAGATATCTGTAGCCTTGCTTTGATGTGTGCACCCTGCCTTTGTTGTTCAAGGCGTTTAAACATTAATTTTTAAATTAATATAGGTGTAGGTGTATATTTTTGATTTAGAGTAGGTTAAAATAGCCATTAAGCTAAATTTTTATTCAAGCTTATTACTAATTTGCAGAATCACTAATGACAAAGTCACTAATTCTAAGTCAGGAAAAGCTAAAACATAAGTTTCAAGGGTTTATAGAAATCAGTAACCTAAAATGATTGAAATGCTGATATCTTCAGTTTTAAATAATAATCTTTCTTTTACTCCCTCCCTTTTTCTCCTTCAGAGGAGGATGGTAGGCAAACATATTTGGTAAAAAAGTAGCTGACAAGAAGAATGACTCTGGATTGCAGATAGCTTTGTACTAAGGGTCACTCACTGTGTTTGTGTTATGGACAGGTTTCTTATTTGACCTTCAATGAAGAATTTAAATATTTCTCGTAAATACCATTTAGGCTTTTGGGAATTCCACTGGAAACACAGTTTGTGATAGGAGTTTCAGTAATTGTAATGTCTTTTAAGAGAATCATTCTTTTAAGACATTATGATAGTAATATCTTTTAAGTATTGTTGGTGATACTAAAATGCTAGTAAGCTAAAGGCTTATGTATTCCAGCTAGTGTTAACAATATATATATATATATGTATATATATATTTGTTTAAAAGACATGAAACTATTATTAGTTAGAACTATTTGAACTTTTTATAGATCACCACCCAGCACCACATGGGTGCGCCAATGAAAAGAGTGCAAGAGAATGTGCAATATCAACTCACCTGAGGTTGTTTAGTTAGAAATACCAGTCTCTTCCTCATCGATGTTTATCTATAACATTAAGATAATGCAGCAGTAAGGCTGTGCTGCTTTTAGTGCCTGCAATACTAGTTTTAAATGTGCTAACACATACCTAAAACATAGGTAAAGACACTGAGATCAACAAACTTCTTAATGCCCTTTTAGACATTATGTTCTGATATTCGAGAGCTGGGAGAAACTCACAGGGTAGCAGGGGTACTTTCTTATGTGAAAGGTCTTTAATACCTCTATCGTATGTTTGGAAGAGCTAGTTTGCTTTGCCTGATAGCCACACCTTAGCAAACTAGCTTTTCTAGACACAAAATAAATAGAGTGTGCTTACATACAAAGTTTATTTCACACAGAGATTGTAATGGAAGTTGCAATAATGATAGTGGCTTTTAAGAAAATCATAGTCACAACTAGTAAGTTAAAGGCTTTTGGTGTAATCAAAGTTAGTATATTAATAGGTTTTAAAATATATGAAAGTTTCATTAGTATTAACATTTGGAAAGATACAACCTTAATTGTATTAAAGATATTTTGATATTTATTTACCTCAAAACAATAGATAGGCAGATTTCTGGAAAATTATACTTTGTTATCTGGAACTTGTCATATTTATTTTGTTACCTAAAAAATATGTGGTTGCCATAGTTTTTCTTGGAAAAAAAGAATTATAAGAATTCATTACAATATTATGGTTATGTTTTCAATTTGACTTTACCAGTGTCTCTTATTATTTGAAAAATATTGTTTTTCAATTTTCTTTTGTTAAAGAAACTAATGCCAGGAGAGCTGTAGACAGAGGATATGTCCAAGTCCTTTTAACAATTTATGTAGATTGGCACCGCCATGATAATCGGCATAGAAACATGCTCATTCGAAAAGGAATTTTACAGAGTTTAAAAAGTGTTACGAACATCAAGTTGGGAAGAAAAGCATTTATTGATGCCAATGGGATGAAAATTCTGTATAACACTTCGCAAGTAAGTTTTTAATTTTCTTCCTTTTATTGTGATTATCTGTTAATGATAGGATTTGGTTCTTAAGAAAACTTAACTATTTCTAAAAGTACAATATGATAAATATTTTTAAAAAATTTGAAAACCAAAAGGCACAATCATTTCTCACATGTGACCTTAGACTAAGTTCGAGAAAGTACTTAGTGTATATCTCTGCAAGATGAGATTTTTTTCCCCCCCTTATGTAGAAGGAAGATGTATAAGTCTCTTCCCTGGGCAGGAATGGATTCCATTAGCCACGTTTTCTAAAGTGTGCTGTTATCTATACTCAGTTTTGTATGTTGCTTTCATAAATATTCATTAATCCTTTATGACTGGTAAGGGAGGTATGTTATCTGTGAGTGTTCTCTGTGTCTTTTTTCTGGAGAGAATATTTTTAAATAATGAAGGTACAAAGTGAAACTTAGAGTTAGGGATTCTGGTTCTGCCAGCCATCATATGCATAAACCTTCTCAACAGTATTCTAGCATCTGTAGAAGGCTCTCAATAACGAGGAGTGGGGATGTTGCAAAGTAACCCTTTTATTTTTACAAGACTCTAGTTATTAGAATGAAATCTGTCTTCTTGAAAATTCCAACCAACATCTTGATTGTGCCCTCTTGGTCTTACACACAACACCTAATCTTTTTGTGGGAGTAGTTAAGATATGTGAATACACATTTTATGTTAACACAGCTTTTTCTATTGTAGATCAATCATATGCACTTATTTTTTCTATTCCTAAAATAGACAGTTATGAGGAGAGATTGGGTGATCAGTTTATGCCACTTCACATTTCTGAGTCTTAGTTTCTCAGCTGTTTTGACAGGTCAGATGTGAAGATTTCTGTTGAAAATTGCACAGGTTATCAAAGTGCCATTTAAAGCCATCTAAGTGTCAATTGTCAATAATAACAGTGTTAAATGAAATAGTTTCAAATGTCCTATTCAAGAGCCTTTCTTAAGATTACATACCAGGATAGTAAATTAAATTCTTAAAACTTAAAATTGTGATATTCAGGCTGTTCTTTTCTAAGTCAAACAGCTAATTTATTAGACATGCTATTGCATGATAACTGATAGAATTCTGAGAAAGGCTCAGCTAAATGCACATTCCTTTTTATTTCTCACATCTTTCTTTATGAATTTTTTTTCTTTTCCATTAAATTTTTATTTTATGCCCTAGGCTTGCTAAAATGCTCCCTAAGTCACTCATAGGTATTAGTGCTTTGGTGAGTTCTGGAACCAAACATGGTACTGATTTCTGCTAAGTTAAGATGTGTGAGGAAAATTGCTGCCAAATTTCCCATATGAGGTTCTTACAAAGAGATATTTTAGATTAGTCAAAGCTACTTTATAATTATGTTAAAAATATTAGGTTTTGTGATATGTGCCTTTTGAAAATCATTAACACATTATTTTCTGAAGTAATATAAAATTGTTTCACTTATTCACCAAAGGCACATTATCTTTTTCTTTTTTCTTTTCTTATAAAACAGGAATGTTTGGCAGTAAGGACCCTTGATCCTCTTGTCAACACCTCCAGTCTGATAATGAGGAAATGCTTTCCTAAAAATCGCCTGCCACTCCCAACAATTAAAAGTTCTTTCCATTTCCAGTTACCTGTTATTCCTGTGACTGGACCTGTGGCCCAGCTCTACAGTTTACCCCCTGAAGGTAGGACCACATGCTTCTTGCTGGCTTCCGGTGGTTGTTGGAATTGTGTGACTTTATCTATTTTTGCTTTTGTTCATCTCCCTAGCAAAAGAAGGCTTTAATGAACATGATATGCTTTCAGATTACTTTTTAGTTAATAAATATTTCTTCAAATATAAGAAATTAAGGTTGAGTGATTAAGGGAAGGAATGTGGCATATGCTACATATGTGTAAATGTGAATTGTGAAAAACTGTCAGCACCACGTAGAAACAGTATTTGATAGCTTATATAAATTTTCAAAATATAAGAATGTATAAACATTCTTATAAATGTTTAGGTAATTATATTTGAGCTTACATTTGTAGCTTTTTAATGAACTTCATTTTTAAAAGTTAAAATGCCTAATGAGGTTAAGGTGAAGTCGCTCAGTCGTGTCCGACTCTTTGCGACCCCGTGGACTGTAACCTACTAGGCTTCTCCGTCCGTGGGATTCTCCAGGCAAGAATACTGGAGTGGATTGCCATTTCCTTCTCCATGGGATCTTCCCAACCCAGGGATCGAACCCGGGTCTCCTGCACTGGAGGCAGACACTTTAACCTCTGAGCCACCAGGGAAGCCCAAAGTTTGGAGGAAAGTGAAGTTGTTTCCGCCCGGTTTCGAACCGAGGACCTTTCGCGTGTTAGGCAAACGTGATAACCACTACACTGAGGTTAGGCATTTTATAATGCCTATAACCTAAACAAGTTATAGTTTATGTTCAATAAAACTCACACCATTACTTCAGTTCATTTCAGTTCAGTTGCTCAGTTGTGTCCGACTCTTTGCAACCCCATGAACTGCAGCATGCCAGGCCTCCCTGTCCATCACCAACTCCTGGAGCTTACCCAAACTCATGTCCATTGAGTCAGTGATGCCATCTAACCATCTCATCCTCTGTCGTCCCCTTCTCCTCCTGCTTTCAATCTTTCTCAACATCAGGCTCTTTTCAAATGAGTCAGCTCTTCACATCAGGTGGCCAAAATATTGGAGTTTCAGCTTCAACATCAGTCCTTCCAATGTATACCCAGGACTGATTTCCTTTAGGATGGACTGGTTGGATCTCCTTGCAGTCCAAGGGACTCTCAAGAGTCTTCTCCAACACCACAGTTCAAAAGCATCAATTCTTCTCCACTCAGCTTTCTTTACCTGATAGAAAATACAAAATTATCGTAAATCGAATCTTTGTCATTTTGGTACAGTACTGTGTACATAGCAAAGGAAGTTAAGAGTTTACATATATTAATGTGAGGACAAAAAAGCAGAATTTTTTTGATAAGAGCTAGCAAATTAAAAAGAGAAAGTAATCTAGGCTATTAAGATTTCTAAAGTATTTCCTCGTTAGTTGATCACTTTTTTAAAAAAAAGATCTTTTATTTATAATTAAGAGCAATTCTTTGAAGTAAGTGATTTAAGAGAATTTTAAAGTAAATTTAATAGTTTTTTATCATTGATATATCGCTTCGCAGAGTATAGTCTTATGATTTCATTTCTAAAGTAGTTATTAAAATAGTTTAGTCTACACGGAATATCAAAATGGATTATTTACAAACTTCCTTTAAAAGGTATAAGTCTAAGACTTGATTAAAGATAGCTAAGTGAAAGTAGTGATCTAATTCCATTCCATTCTTATCCCATTTAAAATTACCAACAGACTTTATAAATAGAGGGGAAAAAAAACTGTACTGAATCTGAAAACTAGATAAAAGGAGCATTCTCATGGAATAAACGGGATGTGCAACAAACACGGTGGAGAAAAGAATAAAGAAGAGTGTCAGCTCTAATTCACTCTTCTATGAAATGCAGTTTCTCTGGCTTTGGATTGAGGGTCAGACTGATGTATCCCTGAACTAGAGATATTACTTTTATCAACTAACAGGCCTTCAGGAAGAAGATGTGAGAGAAGGATTCTAATGACACTTGCGTAGACATATGGAAAACACAGTTTTTCTCCTCTTTATCACTTTTTCACATATCAGGCTTCATTACATTTATCAGTTTTCATTATTTTTTGTCTTCCTCAGTTAGACTAAATTCCATGAAGATAAAACTGTTGTTTGTTCCTTCATTTTATCCTCAGCATCCGTTAGATTGCATGAGACATAATGAATGTGCATTTAACATTTGTTAGTGAATGAATTGAACTGGCCATAAGACTTATTCTCTTGAACATTTAATGCCAAAAGATAGTGAAGCAGCCTCCTTGGAGATGTGAAGGAAAAGAGTTCTTACTCAAGATTTCTGAACCCTTATTAGTTGCCACTCATATGTAAAGGTGACATATTCTTAGATACACAAGTGTACAGAAGCATATTGCCCAGGTCCCCTTTCAAGGATACTGGAGCATATTGTCCAGGTCCCCTTCCTGAAGTAATTACATGAAATATTACTCCAGCCAGACTAGTGAGGAATTAAGAAATCAGGCATGCAGAAGACATGGTAGTAATTTTATTTAATTACATACCATAAAATTACCATAAAAATGGTAGAGTAATTGTATTTAACATTACAAATTGTTAAATTATGTAATATTAAATTAAGTAATACTAAATAGTTGGTCTACTGTTATTTTGAAATATATCAACTAATTTTTGATGAAAGATAATATACGGCTGTCACAAACTGGGTCTTTTAATAATTTCTATTCATATATTTATCAATATTATAATATTGCTATATTTATAAAATGGTAATTGTAGAAATAGTGGCCCAAATATGTGTTTTAAAATGTAAAAGTAGCATCTAGAACAGAGATCTATAAACTAGAATCTACTGAACCATAGGAATCCATGGTTCTTAGTCTCTAGACTAAGTCCAGTTCTGGACTAAGTTCCTAGTTGAGAGACTAAGAACCCTTTGAAATTCTATATAAAATTATGTGTATGTTTTTCTTGGAAAAGATTGTTGAAGTGCTGCTATAGAAAAGCAGGAAAACTTCAAAGATGTACAAAATCCTGAGAATGCTGAATGCAAAGCAAGAACAAGCAAATCAGTTTCAGTAATAAGATACCTAAATGAATAAAATACCCCCAGTAAAAAAAGTGGAGAAGGCAATGGCACCCCACTCCAGTACTCTTGCCTGGAAAATCCCATGGACGGAGGAGCCCGGAAGGCTGCAGTCCATGGGGTCGCTGAGGGTTGGACACGACTGAGCGACTTCACTTTCATGCATTGGAGAAGGAAATGGCAACCCACTCCAGTGTTCTTGCCTGGAGAATCCCAGGGATGGGGGAGCCTGGTGGGCTGCCATCTATGGGGTCGCACAGAGTCGGACACGACTGAAGCGACTTAGCAGTAGCAGCAGTAAAAAAAAAGAGACTCTCGGATTGGGTTAAAAATAAAATCTAAGTAGCCGATAGATCCTGGAAACTCTTGAAGTAGTAAGATTGAACTCTTAAACAGATTGGCAACTGTATATCTGTTATTCCCAGCTCAAAATAGGTGAGGAAGACATTACTACCCTACAATATATACATACAAAACAAAATGTTTAAAACAAGATAGCAAAGATGATTTTATGCAGAGTAGATAATAACGTGTGCCAAATACTAAAACAAAGATAGATAAAGCTATAATTATTTAAATAATAAGGATAAATTGATAGAAACACAGCATTAGTGAGTGATTTTAATATGCCTTAAGTTCTTGGTAAGTTATATAGAGGAGAGCCAGTCAATGTAATTGGATGCTAAAGATACTTCCTGTTAATACATTTGAAAATATATTTGAAATGGACAATATTTTATGGAAATATAAATAACTAAAATTGCCTCGGGCTTCCCTGATGGCTCAGCTGGTAAAGAATCTGCCTGCAATGTGTGAGACCTGGGTTTGATTCCTGGGTTGGGAAGATCCCCTCGAGAAGGGAAAGGCTACCCACTCCAGTGTTCCTGGGCTTCCCTTGTGGTTCAGCTGGTAAAGAAGCCGCCTGCCATGTGGGAGATCTGGGTTCGATTCCTGGGTTGGGAAGATCCTCTGGAGAAGGGAAAGGCTACCCACTCCAGTATTCTGGCCTGGAGAATTCCATTGACTGTGTAGTCCATGGGGTTGCAAAGAATTGGACACTACTGAGCGACATTCACTGAAAATTGACTTACATAGTAGAAAACCTGCAACTGAGTATGCAATCAAGTTGTCTTCAGTGAAGACATCAAATAGTAGGCTATTTCTCTTCAACCTTCAAGAAATTTTCCTATACTTGATTTTCCAGAGCATGGGAAATAAAGAGAAGTTTAGAAACTAGTATGATGCTGAAATCAAAACCTGAAACAATTTACAGATCATTGTCACTAATGAAGATAAATATAAAAATCTAAAATATTAGCAAATTGAATTGAGCAGCATTTTCAGATATAAGACACTTTGACAACGTAAGGATTATTTTAGAAAGTAAGTTTATTGTAATATTAAGACTTTAATGAAAATTTATCAATATATCAAAGAAAGAAAAACAGTGATTATCTTAATAAATGCCATGAAAAGCATTGATAAAAATTATTATTAGTTCCAGATTAAATTTCTTAATGAATCACGGAATGTTTTCCAAGCTGGCTGTGTATTATCTAACTCAGATTACTAACCAACATTACAAATAGTTATGAAGTGTTAGAGAAAGCCTTTCTCAACCATTATTAGTTAACACTGTTTTGAAGGCTCTAGTGAGATCAGTAAGACAGGGAAAGGAAAGATACTAATCATTAAAAGAGTGAGATAAAGTTGTATCAGTGTCTGTGGAGGATCTTGCTGTTTATGTAGAAAATCGAAGCAAATCAATTATAAAATGTATCTTAGACCAAATAAAAGTTCAGTGAAGTACTATTTACAAGATAAGTGAATAAAATTCACTAGCTTTCCTTTGGGTGCATGTGTATGTTTATTTGTGAATGAATTTGATATACATATGCACACAATAACTATTAGAAAACACAGAGGGAAAGATCACATTTTTAAGAGCAATAGGACCAACAAAATAAATCCTATTGGAATAAACATTCCAAAACCTTATGGAAAGTGCTGACTCATACCTTTTAATTATTATATCATACGGATATTGTATAATTTATCTAACTGGTTTCCTATTGATAGCCATTTTAGTTTTTTTCCCTCTCTATCTTTGTCTTGACTATAAATGAGCCAAGAACATTTTGAAAATTAACAAGGATGATTTATATTCCCTGCTTTTAGTTGTGAGATTGTTATTAATGTAATAATTGATTTTTAGTGCTGATGGTATAAAAATAGATCATTGGAATAGAAAAGAAGGTCTTAGATACTCTAAGCTATATGACATTTCACATCTGAAGTATGAAACCAAAGGAAAATACCTATAAAGGAAGATATTTGACAGGTTTGATTAAAAATTAAAAACATATTTTCTCTCTGATGCTGAACTGCATTTTCCCTTCTTTCTATCCAAGAAGTCTTCCTTGTTTGCAGTAGGCTTTTCTGAATTCACTTCCTTCTTTTTTCCTAACAATTCTTTTTCTAAATATCATTTCGTCTATTTATCTAGGACGTTAGTTAATACATTGTTAATACATTGACATAAATAGACCCAGTTACTATATGCAATATAAATAGTTACTTTTTTCAGTCTTATTTCCAAAAGAATGTGGAGAGATTTTGTAACTGTATTAGTTGGGATAGGCTGAGCTGCCCTTACACAGTGAGCCAGTATAGTACCCTCGTCACTCGAGCAACAGTAGTAATAATGGACATTTTTATAGCATATACTCTTTGCCTGGCACATTACATGTATTAACTCCTTTAACTCTCCCAACACCACTATGCATGGGTATCTCCATTTTATAGATGAGGATAGTGAAAGTGAAAGTGTTAGTCTTAGACAAAAATAACTTATGTAACTTGTTCAAGGTCATGTAGTTAGTAAATGGAGGAGTCAGGATTTGAATTAGGTATTCTGTCTCCAGAGCCCATTTGCTATATTGCCATGAAATAGATTTTTTTTCCCTCTCACATATCCATTCAGAAGATGGGCAGATCAGGTGATCCTGGACAGTAGGTATCTGTCCACCATGTCATCAAAGGAAAAAACATTCTGTTTTCATCATCTCCTATGGTGTTTTCCTTATGTGCATGTGGAAAATGGTAATGAAAGAAAATGGAGGGCAGTTTCCTTTTTAAAGAATATGACCTGGAGTTTGTATTGACAACTTTGCCTCACATACTGTTGGCCAAAACTTAATCATATGACTAACTACCGTGAAGGGGGCTGGAACCTATAACCTCTAGCTAAAACTCAGAGGTTCGGATACTGAATTGAAAGAGAGAACAGATACTTGGAGAGTGGAAAGGAGTTTATAATCTTCACTGAAATTTTAAGTCACATTGGAAATAGAAGTTAAAAAGAGTTACATCAGCAAGATGGAGGGGTAGAAGGTTCCAGTGCTCATCTTCCCTGCAAATACAGCAAAAACAATAGCAAATGAAAATATGATGAAAATATGTCACAGGTAGGTCTGGATTTGAATGAACAAGCATCAGAAACCCCGTAGAGCTCAAAACCCAAGAATGGCCACACAGAAAAGTCCAGGGAGCATTTTATCTCTATCACTCGATCTCCCAGTCCAGGGCAGTTTGGCATCAGGAAGATTCTCCTCAGTAGAGTTTTTCCCAAGAGCAGAAGAACCCCAGTGAGCCTTACCACTGTGCATCTCTTACGTCTCTTACGTTGGCAGGTGGCTTCTTGACCACCAGCACCATCAGTAACTGAACTTAAAGAAACGGAGATCTGGGAGTTATCTGAAAAAGAATTCAAAATGATTAAGAAAGCTCAGATAATTCAAGAGAAGACAGATAAACAGTTCAGTGAACTTAGGAAAACTATACGTGAACAAAATGAGAATTTCAGTGAAGAGAAAGAAATCATAAAAAGAAGAAAACAAATTCTGGACCTGAAGAATACACTGAATAATGCAGTAGAGAACTTCAGTATCAGGCTTAGTCAAGCAGAGGAAAGAACCTGTGGACTTGTCGACGAATCTCAGGATATTATACAGGCAAAGGAGAAAAAAGGAATTAGAAAGAAAAAGAGTGAAGAAAGCCTATGTGAATAATGGAACACCATTAAATGAAACAACATCTACATAATGGGAGTCTCAGAAGAAGAAGAAGAGAGAGAAAGGGAGAGAAAACTTACTCTAAAAAATAATAGCTGCAAACTTACCAAATCTGGTGAAGGTGTGGCTATCTAGGTGCATAAGCTCAAACATTCCCAAATAGATTCACCCCTAAGAGATCTTCACCAAGACATTATCATCACGTTCTTAAAGACTGAAGACAGAGGGAGGATTTTCAAAGCAGTTAGAGAAAAAATTAGAGATACCTTCTAGGTAACGAGGTACACGTGTGCCAAGTTGCTTTAGACTCTTTGCGACATGGCCCGTAGGCTTCCAGGCTTCTCTAAGGGATTTTCCAGACAAGAATACTAGAGTAAGTTGCTGTGCCCTCCTCCACGGGGTCTTTCTGATGTAGGTCTTGAACCCACTCTTATGTCTCCTGCATTGGCAGGTGGGTTCTTTAGTGCTAGCACCGCCAGCTAACAAGGTACCTAGCCACAAGGTAATCCTGGTAAGCCTATTAGCAAATTTTTCAAGCAGAAGCTTTGCGTGCCAGGGAGAGTAGGATGATATATTCAAATTGCTTGAAGAAAATAACTGTCAATAGAAAATAATTCACCCGTCAAATTTCCTTCAGAAATGAGAGATATAAAGACTTCAGGAAAATAACAAAAGCTGAATGCCCACTCTGACCATTTAGCAAAGTACCAGGTATTCTAGCTATAGCCATTAGGTTAGGAAAAAAAAAAAAAAAGAAAATACATTTAATTCATAAAGGAAGAAATGAAATCATCTCTGTTTGCAGTGACATGATCTTTTACGTAGAAAACTGTAACATCTCTACCAAAAAACTGTTAGAACTAATAGATGCATTCAGTAAAAGTATAGGATACAAAATCAATATACAAATCATCATTGTAGTCCTATGCACTCATAATGAACTATCTGAAAGAGAAATTAAGAAAGCAACCCCATTTACAGTAGCATCAAGACGGTAAAGCACTTAAAAATAAGTTTTACCAAGGAACTGAAGACCTATGTGCTGATTAATAAAATGTTGTTGAAAGTCGTTGAAGTAGACACACACACAAATTGGAAGATACCCTGTGTTCTTGAATTGGAAGAATTAATATAAAAATATTCATGCTGACCAAAGTTATCTTCATAATCAGTAGAATCCCTATCAAAATTTCAGTGGCATTTTTCACAGAAATATAAATACTATTCTAAAATTTATATGAAACCATAAAAGACCTAAATAGCCAAAGCAATCTTGAGAAAGAAGGGCAAAGTTGCAGGCATCACACTTTCCGATTTCAAGCTATTATGAGCTTTGTTGTTCAGTCGCTCAGTCATGTCCAACTGAAGCTTCAACTTCAGCGTCAGTCCTTCCAGTGAATATTCAGGGTTGATTTTTTTTAGGATTGATTGTAAGCCATGGTAATCAAAATAGTAAAGTACTCAAATAAAGCAAGCATAAGAGCTGGAACAGAATACAGAGCCTAGTCATAAGCCCAAGCATAATGTGGTCCGTTAAGTGTTGAGGGTGCCAGCAACACAGAGTGGGGAAAGGACTGTCTCTTTAATGAATTATGCTGGGAAAACTAGGTATCCACATGCAAAAGAATGAAGCTGGACCCCTACTTTACACCAGTCCCAAAGATTGACTCAAAATGGATAAACTGTACATATAAGACCTGAAACTGTAAAACTCCTAGAAGAAAACTTAGGGGAAAAGATCCTGGACGTTTAGAAACTATATATCTAATGAAAGATTAATATAAAAAATACACAGAACTCATATAGGTGAATAGTACAAACGGAGATAGTGCAATTAAAAATGGGCAAAAGACTTGAATAGACATTTTCCCCAAAGAACAATGTACCAATGGCCAGAAGATAATGAAAAGGTGCTGTATATCAGTAATCATCAGGGAAGCGCAAACCAAAACCTTGAAGAGAAATCCCCTCACACCTCTTAGAATGGCTATTGTCAAAGAGACAAGAGATAGCAAATAGCAAGGATTTGGAGAAAAAAGAACCCTTACACTCTGTTGGTAGGAATGTAACATGGTATATTATCTTAAAGAGATATCAGCATACTCATGTTCATTTCAGCATTATTTACACTAGTCAACATTTGTAAATAACCTTAATGTCTTTCCATGGATGAATGGATAAAGGGAAAGTGATTTGTATAGGTGATTCAGCCAATAAGAAAAATAAATATCATTTGTGACAGCATGGATGAACCTGGAGGGCATTTATGCTAAGTGAAATGTGCAAGATAGAGAAAGACAGATAATGTATGGTATCACTTATACATGGAATCTTTGAATTGAAACAAACAAAAAACAATTTCAAAGAAACAGAAGAGAATGTTGGATTCCAGGGGCTGGAAGAATGGTAAATGGGTGATAAGATCCAAGGGTGTACATTTTTAGTTTTGAGAAGATTAAGTTCTGAGGCTCTAACATATAGCATGGTTCAGTTCAGTTCAGTTCAGTCACTCAGTTGTGTCCAGCTCTTCATGACACCATGAACTGCAGCACGTCAGGCCTCCCTTTCCATCATCAATCCTGGAGTTTACTCAAACTCATCTCCATTGAGTTGGTGATGCCATCCAGCCATCTCATCCTTTGTCATCCCCTTCTTCTCCTGCCCTCAATCTTTCCCAGCATCAGGGTCTTTTCCAGTGAGTCAACACTTCTCATGAGGTGGCCAAAGTATTGGAGTTTCAGCTTCAACATCAGTCCTTCCAGTGAACACTCAGGACTGATCTCCTTTAGGATGGACTGCTTGGATCTCCTTGCAGTCCAAGGGACTCTCAAGAGTGCTCTCCAACACCACAGTTCAAAAGCATCAATTCTTTGGCGCTCAGCTTTCTTTATAGTCCAACTCTCATATCCGTATGTGACTACTGGAAAAACCATAGTTTGACTAGATGGAACTTTGTGGGCAAAGTTAATATGCTGTTTGGATTGGTCATAACTTTCCTTCCAAAGAATAAGCGTCTTTTAATTTCATGGCTGCAATCATCATCTGCAGTGATTTTGGAACCCCCCAAAATAAAGTCTGTCACTGTTTCCATTGTTTCCCCAACTGTTTGCCATGAAATGATGGGACTGGATGCCAAGATCTTAGTTTTCTGAATGTTGAGCCTTAAGCCAACTTTTTCACTCTCTCCTTTCACTTTCATCAAGAGGCTTTTTATTTCTTCTTCACTTTCTGCCATAAGAGTGGTGTCATCTGCATATCTGAGGTTATTGATGTTTCTCCCGGCAGTCTTGATTCCAGCTTGTGCTTCATTCAGCCCAGCGTTTCTCATGATGTACTCTACATATAAGTTAAATAAACAGGGTGACAATATACAGCCTTGACGTACTTCTTTCCCAATTTGGAACCAGTCGGTTGTTTCATGTCCAGTTCTAACTGTTGCTTCCTGACCTGCATACAGGTTTCTCAAGAGGCAGGTCAGGTGGTCTGGTATTCCCATCTCTTGAAGAATTTTCCACAGTTTATTGTGATCCACACAGTCAAAGGCTTTGGTATAGTCAGTAAAACAGAAATAGATGTTTTTCTGGAACTCTCTTGCTTTTTCAGTGATCCAATGGATGTTGGCAATTTGGTCCCTGGTTCCTCTGCCTTTTCTAAAACCAGCTTGGACATCTGGAAGTTCACGGTTCACATATTGTTGAAGCCTGGCTTGGAGAATTTTGAGCATTACTTTACTAGGGTGTGAGATGAGTGCAATTGTGTGGTAGTTGGAGCATTCTTTGGTGTTGCCTTTCTCTGGGATTGGAATGAAAACTGACCTTTTCCAGTCCTGTGGCCACTGATGAGTTTTCCAAATTTGCTGGCATATTGAGTGCGGCACTTTCACAGCATCATCTTTTAGGATTTGAAATAATTCAACTGGAATTCCATCACCTCCACTAGCTTTGTTCTTAGTGATGCTTTCTAAGGCCCACTTGACTTCACATTCCAGGATGTCTGGCTCTTGGTGAGTAATGACACCATTGTGATTATCTGAGTCGTGAAGTTCTTTTTTGTACAGTTCTTCTGTGTATTCTTGCCACCTCTTCTTAATATCTTCTGCTTCTGTAGTTCCATACCATTTCTGTCCTTTATTGAGTCCATGTCCTTTATTGAGTCCATCTTTCCCTTGGTATCTCTAATTTTCTTGAAGAGATCTCTAGTCTTTCCCATTCTAGTTAATATGGCATTGTGTGTTTGAAAGTTTCTGAGAGTACATCTTATGCATTCTCACCACGTGTACATGTAGACACACATATGAAGTGTTAACAGTGTTAGCCATGTGAAATGAAGGAGGTATTATCTTCATCCTGACAGTCATTTTACCATGATTTACCATTTTACCATATATCATCATTGCACTTTCAATATATACAATTGCACTTTCAATATATACAATTGCACTTTTAATATATACAGTTATATTTGTCAGTTATTCCTCAATAGAATAAAAAATAAAAGCAAAGTGTGGGAGCATATTCTTTAAAAGTATTCTCTACTTGGTCCCAGTGGACTCATTGCTTACATGAGTCCTCTCAGAGCTTTCCTCTATGCTTCTTTCCTTGTGTCCCCTACATCCGTGCCCTCATGGTTTTTGCATTCTATTTCCTGGGCTTTCTCTAATGTATGTTTGTTTTTCATCCTCATTGCTACTGTATTGGCCCAGGTAGTTATTGTCTTTTCCTCTGTTCATTGGTCCCCTTCCACATATGTGTTCTGTTTCTCATGCCTGTCAGAGTGATCTTTTCAAAAGTCTCAAACCACTCTCCTTTTAAAAGTCCCTAGTACTTGTCTTCCATTGGGTGAAAATCTAAACTACTTGGCCTCTCATACCCTTCACTTTCTCATTCTTCTTTGCTTTTCCTAGTACTTTCGCAAGCATACAAGTTAAGTCATGATTAACTTATTATTTTCCAAAGATATCATTAAAATTATTTTCAGGTTAATCATTTCTTCTTCTTTAAAAGCCACACTCAAACACTCTTAAGTTCACCCAGAAAGTTGCTATATTTTCATCTGAGATACTGCTTACTACTTGTTTTGTGAAGTGATTACTAATAATCTTGATCCTAAGCAGTTTGTGTTTACTTCCCGTCCCTGTTTTCCCATGCATTTTTAAGTTTATGCCTTCATTAGCATATATCTTTTATATTATAATTATTTTTAGTCTTTCTCTATTTAACTTCATAAGCGCCCTTAGGGCAGAGATTGCATTTACACATCTTTTAAAAAATTCCCAGCACACAACACAGTGCATGGTACATGGCAGTCATTGAGGGAAATAAATGGGAAGTGAATTGTAAGTGGATGAAGGTAGTTATTGAAATGTATCATAAATAGGAAACAAGATGTTTCATTCAGGCTGTTGCAATATGAGGCGTTAATTTTTTAGAACTTGCCAACATTAGTAAAAAAGCCCATATATTTTTAGAGTGCTTTTCCAAATTTTGAAGTATTTTCACTTCATCTCATAGGTTTTTCAACACCTGGGACAGCATTAGAGACATTTTTTAATGAGAAAATGTAATTTACTTTTCCTTTAGTAATTGCGATATTGGTGCTATATGTATATATATAAAACATTCTACTTTTGGATGTGCATGTTATAGAATGCTTACCTCTGACCTACTTATAGCACATTTTGTATCACAGTGGATGACGTAGTAGATGAAAGTGATGACAACGATGATATTGATTTAGAAGCTGAAAATGAAACTGAAAATGAAGATGACCTAGATCAAAATTTTAAGGTTGGTATAAATTTCTGTTTTCAGTCAATTTTATGAATGTATACACAGTTGTAGAAAAAAGATTGGGTAGATGTATATAGCTATTGAAAGTGAAAGTCACTCAGTCATGTCTGACTCTTTGCCCAAATTCTCTGGGCCAGAATACTGGAGTGAGTAGCCTTTCCCTTCTCCAGGGGATTTCCCAACCCAGGGATCGAACCCAGGTCTCCTGCATTGCAGGTGGATTCTTTACCAGCTGAGTCACAAAGGAAGGTCAAGAATACTGGAGTGGGTAGCCTATCCCTTCTCCAGCAGGTCTTTCTGACCCAGGAATCGAACCGGGGTCTCCTGCATTGCAGATGCATTCTTTCCCAACTGAGCTATCAGGGAACAGTAGATTAATTTGTTTTACCCACTTCTTTTTTATCATGAGTAACTGTGGACCCTAAGCTATTGAAAGGAAAATAATGTTGCTTTAAATACATTATCCGAAAAGGACCTTAAAAAAAGGTATTTTCACTCTTTTCAGATCAGAGAGATTTTATCTGACCTTTCTGACTTAGATTTTAAAGTCTAAGGAAATCTAAGTTTAAGTCACAACTTATTTTGCTTTATTAAGTGGTAGAGGGGGCCATTTTAGTATGTAGAAAAACATCTGTTTAATTCCTTCATTTTTCAACTGTTTAGCTTTTAGTACCTTTTGGGGGCAGAGAGAGTTTGTTTGACTGTCGTCTCCTTGGACCTTTTTGTCTTTAAATGCTACATTGAAATTGGTTTACACTGAGAATTTGACTGACTTTGGAGATAGAGTCTAAGATACTGGAAGGAGATTTCTATCTTAACAGCAGATATAGAACCAGTTTTATGTGATAATCAAGGCAAGCTTTGGCAAAACTGTAAAGGTAGCCAGTTTAGAAAACATGAAAGGTATGCATCCTGGTGTCAAGAAGCTACAAAGAAGAAAAACATGGCAGGCTCTGGAAAGAAAGTGAAGTTGCTCAGTTGTGTCCGACTCTTTGTGACCCCATGGACTGTAGCCTGCCAGGCTCCTCCATCTGTGGGATTTTCCAGGCAAGAATACAGGAATGGGTTGCCATTTCCTTCTGCAGGGGATCTTCCAGACCCAGGGATCAAACCTGGGTCTCCTGCAGGGCAGGCACTCTACTGTCTGAGCTACCAGGGGAGGTACAGGCTCTGGTGTTCAAGGCAAAAAATCTGGGGTAACTGTATGTTGGTGGTTCTGGATTTGATACGGTGAATGAACTGGTAGAATGTGAGTTAGGGCAGATCAGGAGAGTTTACATTCTGTATACAAAGTGTTGCTTAGATAGCAGGGGGTATATTAACATCAACTGTTTGGATTTATTGGGATATGAGTATTTAGAGATAGTAAAATTTCATAGATTAACATTAAGTTTATAATTTAAAGTTTTGTATGTTGCTAGAAACCTTTCTTTTAGGTATGTTTCCATGTCTATTAAACAGTATTTTGAGTATAATTTACTCTTTCTGGCTCAGGGTCCTTATTAAAAATATCTACAGATGTTGTAATCTACAGATGTAAAAATAGAAATTGGTAGGGAAGTAGAACTCAATAGGAATTTATAACAGTGATACTAATTTTTCTGCTTGGAGGTTGTCAGTGTATATGCATGAATACATATTTAAAAATTTTTTTTAAATCATTTGAGGGTAAGTTACATACCTTATATATCATGATTGTTTATCCCTAAATACATTAGTGTGTATTTCCTAAGGACAGTGATACAGTCATCTGTCAGTGTCCTGGGGTGAATTGGTCCCTGAACACACCTTGGATACCAAAATTCACAGATGCTCAATTTCCTTATACAAAGTGACGAAGTAATTGCATGTAACCTATGCACATCCTCCCATATACTTTGTCATCTCTATATTACTGATAATACCTAATAATATGTAAATACTATATAAATAGTTGTAAGTAAGATGTAAATGCAATGTATATAGTTATTCAGTTCAGTTCAGTTCAGTCGTTCAGTCCTGTCCGACTCTTTGTGACCCCGTGAATCGCAGCACGCCAGCCTCCCTGTCCATCACCAACTCCCGGAGTTCACTCAAACTCACATCCATCGAGTTGGTGATGCCATCCAGCCATCTCATCCTCTGTCATCCCCTTCTCCTCCTGCCCCCAATCCCTCCCATCATCAGCGTCTTTTCCAATGAGTCAGCTCTTCACATGAGGTGGTCGAAGTACTGGAGTTTCAGCTTTAGCATCATTCCTTCCAAAGAACACTCAGGGCTGATCTCCTTTAGAATGGACTTGTTAGATCTCCTTGCAGTCCAAGGGACTCACAAGAGTCTTCTCCAACACCACAGTTCAAAAGCATCAATTCTTCGGCGCTCAGCTTTCTTCACTGTCCAACTCTCTCATCCATACATGACCACTGGAAAAACCATAGCCTTGACTAGACAGACCTTTGTTGGCAAAGTAATCTCTGCTTTTGAATATGCTATCTAGGTTGGTCATAACTTTTCTTCCAAGAAGTAAGCATGTTTTAATTTCATGGCTGCAGTCACCATCTGCGGTGATTCTGGAGCCCCCCAAAATAAAGTCAGCCACTGTTTCCACTGTTACTCCATCTATTTCCCATGAAGTGATGGAACCAGATGCCATAATCTTAGTTTTCTGAAAGTTGAGCTTT
The DNA here is from genome assembly GCA_006410635.1 of Cephalophus harveyi. Lineage (NCBI taxonomy): Eukaryota > Metazoa > Chordata > Mammalia > Artiodactyla > Bovidae > Cephalophus > Cephalophus harveyi. The sequence continues at coordinate 24,422 of SJYT01028448.1, read as the reverse complement.
AAGCCAACTTTTTACCCTCCTCTTTCAGTTTCATCAAAAGGCTTTTGAGTTCCTCTTCACTTTCTGCCATAAGGGTGGTGTCATCTGCATACCTGAGGTTATTGATATTTCTCCCCGCAATCTTGATTCCAGCTTGTGCTTCTTCCAGCCCAGTGTTTCTCATGATGTACTCTGCATATAAGTTAAATAAGCAGGGTCACAATATACAGCCTTGATGTACTCCTATTGGCATGCCACAAATTCATATTTTATTCTTTGGAATTGTGGTTCTGTAATATTTTTAATCCATGGTTGGTTGAATCTGAGGCATGGCAACATGTGGATATGGGGGACTGGCTGTTCTCTCCTATATAACCCAATACAGTCACCAGCTTAATACATTTAAAGTGATAGTATCATTTTTATCTTTACCATCCACATTCCATTTTGTTAGCTGATCTAATAATGTCCTGTATAAGATTTTTTTTTTCCTCTCCAGTAAAGTATCTAGCATCAGGTATTGCATTTAATTATCTTGTCTCTTAAGTCTCCTTTACTTTAGAACGTTTCCGCAGGTTTCTTTTTTGGCATTCACATCTATAAAAGAGAGTTATTGGCAGCATTACTCACTAGGGTATTTGAGATTGCTCACATTTACCCCATTTTACCTTAACGCAGCAATTATTTAATAAGAAAAAGTAGTAGATTGAATTTATTGAATACATAGTCCTGTGCTAGTCCATGTGCCTTTCATATATAGACATACCTTGTTTTATTACACTTTGCTTTATTGTGCTTTGCAGATACTGTGTTCTTAACACATTGGAGAAGTTTTGTGGTAACCTTATGTGGAACAAGTCTATTGGTGCCATTTTTCCAACAGCATTTGCTCACTTAATGTCTCTGTGTCACATTTTTTTATAGTTTTACAATGTTTCAAACTGTTTCATTATTAATAGAAAGTGAAGTCACTCAGTTGTGCCCAACTCTTTGTGACCCCATGAATAGTAGCCTGCACCAAGCTCCTCCATCCATGGGATTTTCAAGGCAAGAGTACTAGAGTGGATTGCCATTTCCTTCTCCAGGGAATCTTCCCAACCCAGGGATCGAACCCAGGTCTCTTACATTGCAGACAGACGCTTTACCATCTGAGCCACCAGGGAAGTTTATTGATATTTATTATGGTGATCTGTGACCAGTGATTTTGATTGTAATTATTTAGCAATGAGTATTTTAAAATTAGGGTAATAATTGTTTTTTTTAGACATTATGTATTGAATACTTAATGGACCACATTATAGTGTGAACATAACTTTTATATGTATTGGAAAACCAAAAATTGACCCAGCTTGCTTTATTGCGACATTGTTTTATTGTGGTGGTCTGGAACTGAACCTGTGACTACTATGCCTATAGTAGTCATTAAATCCTGTAAGGTATATGGTATTGGTGGCTCAGAGGTTAAAGCGTCTGCCTGGAATGCGGGAGGCCCGGGTTCGATCCCTGGGTCGGGGGGATCCCCTGGAGAAGGAAATGGCAACCCACTCCAGTACTCTCGCCTGGAGAATCCCATGGAGGGAGGAGCCTGGTAGGCTCCAGTCCGTGGGGTCGCAAAGAGTCGGACACGACTGAGCGACTTCACTTTCACTTTCACCTCTGCTTTACAGGGCTGATAACTGGAAACCAAAGACACAGAAAGTTTATCAGTTGTAGAGAGTGCAATCACACTTGAACACAGATGTTAAACCTGTGGTGATTCCATTCTCTTTGCCCTAGATTTTTCAGAGTTTGGAAAACTTATAGAAATTTGGAGGTTCTAGAAGACTCGTCTTCAGATTGCCAGAACTCATCAGTTTATAAACTTTAATGTATTCTTTTTTTCCCTCCATAATTTTAGAAGAACTTTAAGAAGTAAGAGGTTTATTTTTCCTGAATGTGTCAGGAGCTCTTTATCTTTGTTTTTCCTCAAACCAAAACACAAATATTTTGCTGTTGACTTCTGAAAGTAGTTTTCTTTCCTCACTGTGCCTATTTTACAGGTAAATTAAAAAAAATTTTTTTAAATGGCCACCTTGTAAAGCTGTATCGTTATAAATTAATACTAAATATTGGACTGCCAGTGTGTTTAGAGAAAGGAATATCTTTAAAGTTTTTTTTATTATTTTGAAAATATTATCTACTTTAATAGATGCTAATCAAGAAAATTACATATTTTTGGTTCCTCAAAGCATAATTTAAGGATGTATGACATATATTTTATGTATATGATACAATAGTTAATATACTTTTAAAATAAAACTGCTGCTGCTGCTGCTAAGTCGCTTCAGTCGTGTCCGACTCTGTGCGACCCCAGAGACGGCAGCCTACCAGGCTCCCCCGTCCCTGGGATTCTCCAGGCAAGAACACTGGAGTGGGTTGCCAATTCTTTCTCCAATGCATGAAAGTGAAAAGTGAAAATCAAGTCGCTTAGTCGTGTCTGACTCCTAGCGACCCCATAGACTGCAGTCCACCAGGCTCCTCCACCCATGGGATTTTCCAGGCAAGAGTACTGGAGTGGGGTGCCATTGCCTTCTCCGTAAAATAAAACTAGTCTTTATTATTTATGGCAATGGGAAAATAATTTTATTGGTTAAAACAAATAATAGCTAAACTCCTTATTATGAGATATAGGAAATACATAGTATATTTTTCTTTTTTAAATTACTTGTTAATATGACAGTATATGAATATAATCAGATACATGTATATAAAGTATTTTAAGGATTGACAGTATAATGAATTTAAATCTGAAAAATAAGCAGTTTGCTCTTACTGGTCTTTCTTTAACCATCAACACGGGTAGTGATGGATTTGTATTTATGTTAGGCCAGAGGCAATGGCACCCCACTCCAGTACTCTTGCCTGGAAAATCCCATGGACGGAGGAGCCTGGGAGGCTGCAGTCTATGGGGTCGCTAAGAGTCAGACACGACTGAGTGACTTCACTTTCACTTTTCACTTTCCTGCCTTGGAGAAGAAAATGGCAACCCACTCCAGTGTTCTTGCCTGGAGAATCCCAGGGACGGGGGAGCCTGGTGGGCTGCTGTCTCTGGGGTCACACAGAGTCGGATATGACTGAAGTGACTTAGCAGCAGCAGAGCTGTTAATGGCACCCCACTCCAATACTCTTGCCTGGAAAATCCCATGGATGGAGGAGCCTGGTGGCCTACAGTCCATGGGGTCGCTAAGAGTCGGACACGACTGAGCGACTTCCCTTTCACTCTTTACTTTCGTGCATTGGAGAAGGAGATGGCAACCCACTCCAGTGTTCTTGCCTGGAGAATCCCAGGGATGGGGGAGCCTGGTGGGCTGCTGTCTATGGGGTCTCACAGAGTTGGACACAACTGAAGTGACTTAGCAGCAGCAGCAGCAGAGTTGTTAAGGGTCCTAGCAGCTAGCTTGGATCACTGACATTTATCTTTCCATCATGATGTATATTATCTCCTCGTACAGGTACAGATCAGATTGATCCTGGGTACATATATTATTCCTATGAGGTCATATTTCTTTACATTTACCCTCTATTTTTTTCACCCAAAGAGGCATGGAAATCATTTCCAGCTGTTGTTTCACTCCTCAGTGTTTTTTTCCCTGAACAATAGAGTGAAGATGATACTGAATCTTTTCTAAGGGAACTTTATTGACCATGGAATATAAGAGTGTATGATAACCATTGCTGTCTTTTGAGGCAATGCATTATGTTGGCTAACAGTGTATTCTTTGATATCACTGATTGATTTTACATTCTGCTCTTGTTTGCAAGCCACTTAACATCTCTGTACTTCAGTCTCTTCTTTAGTTAAATGGAGATGATGATACTACTTTACAGTATTCTTACGCAGATTAAATTAGATCATAAGGTAAAATCCTTAGCATATTGCCTCACATATTTTCATTGCTCGATAAAAATTATTTTGATTATCACTGCCACCATCATATACTTGGGTTTTTCAGTTTAGTTTTCTGAAGTTGTACTGCCTTTTAATCTGAGCAAAATGATGGCAGTTAGTGAGATTGGGGGCAGGGAGCATACTTTAGTATTGATCTTGATGTTAGTTTTTTTATCTTGAGGAGCCCAAATACTGTTTTATGTTAGAATAATCTTTGATTGAAAGAAAACAAAACAACCAAGATAACAATACTACAACAACCAAAAAATATAAGCAAGTTTTATTTTACAATGAAATTTATGCAGCCTTTCTGTAGTGATTATTCTCTGTGCATGTAATTAATAATTTGGAAACTTTAAATCTGAAATGTACTTAATTAATGACATTCCACTTTTATTATTTCAGAATGATGATATTGAAACGGATATTAACAAACTAAAACCCCAGCAAGAACCAGGACGAACAATAGAAGAACTTAAAATGTATGAACACCTTTTCCCTGAGCTTGTTGATGATTTTCAGGTATAAATATAGATAATTCAGAATCTTAACTCATTTTAAGAAAGAGTTCTTTTTTCTTAGACCCATAATCACTCTTTTCTTTCTGCATTTCATTTCTAAAAGATGAACTTAGCATTGCTTTTCTGAGTGACTTTGGAGGATTGTTTCAACATTCTGAGCTGCAAAATGAGAAACTCCTATCTGTAAAATGAGAGAATTAGGCCATTTAAATTTTGGACTAGCTTTTAAATTTTTTAATCATTTTTTTAATCAAAATAATTGACATAGTTTTTATTAACTTAAAAATCATTAGAATGGCATTTCTGATGAGAGAAAATACTTAATTAAAAATATAGTCTGTGCTAGTTGAATTGTTTTCCTAATAGTCACCATATAATCATGGAATGTCAGGGAAAAAGGACAGCTGGAAGTTGTTTCTGAAATGTTGACAAGAAGTCACTCTCCTTATGAAGCAACTTAAAGACTTCATTAACAGGAGAAATATCAATAAACTCAGATATGCAGATGATACCATTCTAATGGCAGACAGTGAAGAGGAACAAAAGAGCCTCTCAATATGGGTGAAAGATGAGAGTGAAAAAGCTGGCTTAAAACTCAGTGTTCAAAAAATGAAGATCATGGCATCTGGTCTTATCACTTCATGGCAAGAGGGAGGAAATGTGGAAACAGTGACAGATTTTTTTTTCTTGGGCTCCAAAATTGTTGTGGATGGTGACTGCAGCCATCAAATTAGAAGAGGCTTGCTTCTTGGAAGGAAAGCTATGACAAACCTAGTCAGTGTATTAAAGCAGAGATATCACTTTGCTGACAAAAGTCCATCAATGGTTTTTCCAGTAGTCATGCATGGATGAGAGAGTTGGACCATAAAGCAGGCTGAGCACCAAAGAACTGATGCTTTTGAACTGTGATGCTAGAGAAGACTCTTGAGAATCCTTTGCACAGCAAGGAGATCAAACCAGTCAATCCTAAAAGAAATCATCCCTGAATATTCGTCAGGAAGAACTGATGCTGAAGCTGAAGCTCCAATACTTTGGTCACCTGATGCAAAGAGCCGACTCTGGAAAAGACCCTGATGCTAGGAAAGAGTGAAAGCAAAAGGAGAAGGGGGCTGCAGGGAGAAGGATGAGATGGTTAGATCGCATCACCAGCTCAATGGACATGAGTTTGAGTGAACTCTGGGAGATAATGAAGAACAGGGGAGCCAGATGTGTTGCAGTCTATGGGGTCGCAAAGAGTCAGACACAACTTGGTGACTGAACAACAACAAATCCTCATTTTATTTTCTAGAATATGATATACAACCTGGATTGCACGGCTATTAAATGATAAAGCTGATTGAACTGATGGCAAGTAGTAGATCTAATTTTTAGCACTCACTCTTCTGCTCATTTGTGGGTTCCTGAAACTGCCCAGGAACTTAAACTGTAAAATGAAGGGTTTGAATCATATAATCTTGGATTTACTTATGTAAACCCCTTCCCTCAAGTTTCACACTTAATTTCCAGTTGCTTAAAGAAAAAGACTTAAATGGGAAACTATTGAGAGATAAAAATAGAGGAGTACTTGCTAGCTAATGTTTACATTTCACAATTCTAATTATTCAGGTTTTTCTTTGGGAAGCAATGAGCTTTGGATGCGATGGAAGAGGCAGCAAGTTGCTCCCTCTCTCCCTCCCCTACTGTCTTGGTACTCCCCATAGATTTGGCAGACGTTGGAGGGTATGTTGAAATCAGTGATAGGACAGAGGAAGTCGGGAAAGAGGACAGGAATGAAGGAGAGGATATTTGTCAAAAAGAAAAAGAAGAAGGCAGGAAGAGGCATTTGAGAAAGAATGCAGGGTGATTTTCTTTCATGCAACCTACAGGAAGTATCTGGATGCTCTTTTAACACTTTTGTGCCCACTATCAAACTCAAACCCAGTGTTTGATAACAAACACTGGCAATTCAAAGCAGAAAAAATATTGTGGAAGGGATTTGGGGTAGGAATTGATTATTCTGTGAAGAAATGATCTATTTTCATCTCTGTCTTATATACATATAAAAATTATATACTGTGCATAAAAATGGCAGTTGATGTGGGAATAGAGAAAAGTAGGTTTTTTTTTTTACTAAGTGTGAAAAGTGAAATGAAAGTGACTCAGTAGTGTCCAGCTGTTTGCGACCCCATGGACTATACAGTCTGTGGAATTCTCCAGGCCAGAATACTAGAGTAGATAGTCTTTCTCTTCTCCAGAGGATCTTACCAACCCAGGGATCAAACCCAGGTCTCCTGTATTGCAGATGGATTCTTTACCAGCTGAGCCACAAGCGAAACCCAAGAACACTGGAGTGGGTAGTCTATCCCTTCTCCAGTGGATCTGCCTAACCCAGGAATCAACCTGGGGTCTTCTGCACTGCAGGTGGATTCTTTACCAACTGAGCTATTATTGGTTGGTTCTAAATAGGAACCAATGATAGCTCAGTTGGAAAGACTAGAGATCTCTTTAAGAAAATTAGAGATACCAAGTAAACATTTCATGCAAAGATAGGCTCAATAAAGGACAGAAATAGCATGTACCTAACAGCAGCAGAAGATATTAAGAAGAGGTGGCAAGAATGCACAGAAGAACTGTACAAAAAATATCTTCACTACCCGGATAATCACGATGGTATCATCACTCACACTCACCTAAAGCTAGACATCCTGGAATGTGAAGTCAAGTGGGCCTTAGGAAGCATCACTATGAACAAAGCTAGTGGAGGTGATGGAATTGCAGTTGAGCTATTTCAAATCCTACAAGACAATGCTGTGAAGGTGCTGCACTCAACATGCCAGCAAATTTGGAAAACTCAGCAGTGGCCACAGGACTGGAAAAGGTCAGTTTTCATTCTAATTCCAAAGAAAGGCAATGCCAAAGAATGCTCCAACTACCGCACAATTGCACTCATCTCACATGCTAGTAAAGTAATGCTCAAAATCCTCCAAGCCAGGCTTCAGCAATACGTGAACCATGAACTTCCAGATGTTAAAGCTGGTTTTGGAAAAGTAGAAGAACCAGAGATCAAGTTGCCAACATCCATTGGATCATCAAAAAAGCAAGAGAGTCCCAGAAAAACATCTGTTTCTGTTTTATTGACTATACCAAAGCCTTTGACTGTGTGGATCACAATAAATTGTGGAAAATTCTGAAAGAGTTAGGAATACCAAACCACCTGACCGGCCTCTTGAGAAATCTGTTTGCAGGTCAGGAAGCAACAGTTAGAACTGGACACGGAACAACAGACTGGTTCCAAATAGGAAAAGGAGTATGTCAAGGCTCTATATTGTCACCCTGCTTATTTAACTTATATGCAGAGTACATCATG
>SJYT01028448.1:0-14366 GCA_006410635.1 Cephalophus harveyi | reverse complement strand
CTAGACCACCAGGAAACTTCCAAAATACCTTATTATCTTATCCAATAATTGTGTATGTTTCTGTGGGGTAGATACCTAGCCCACCAGGTTTCCTACAACAGATTTTTTTAATGTAGATGTCTTCTCTTCAACCCTTTTAATGCAGAGAGACTTACCCATTACTTCCTTTGTACCTCCTTGTCTCCTGGGACTAGATAAGAGTACAGAGATTGAAAATGAATTATGTTTGATTCAGTTTTTTTTTTTTTTAATACAGTGGACATTCAAAGAGTGAATCACAGAGGATAAGATTCTTAATTTTGATTACATCATGTGTGTGTAGAAGTTAAACACAATTAAAGGATGAATTGCAAATCCAGAAAAATTGTTGTAAAAATGGATTAAGGGACGTGTATTTGTGTATGTGTATGAGTGTGTGTGTGTGTAAATAAACTTGTGAATTTATACTACAAAACAAGAAAAACCCTATATTCTAGCAACAAATATATTACCTATGAAGAATTAAACTGATTAATAGATGTATGGAAAATTGTTTGCTTTTCCAATAGTCAAAGAAATTAAAATGGTAGTAAGATGATACTTCTCATCTACCACTTTAGAAAAAGCTTTTAAAAACTATAGTACCTAATGTTGTCAAAGAATAGAGAAGTTGAATTAGATACTCTCATATAAAGTTACTGGGAATAGTATTAATATAAGTATTTTTGGAAAGCATTTGGGCAATTTGTGTTAAACATTAAAATTGATTAGTATCTGACCCTGTAATTTTATTTCAGTGCTTAGGAAATTATCCTAAACAAAAAATTTTATGCAAAAGGATGTTTATTGCAGAGTTCTTTATAATAGCAAAATTTTGGAAATGGCTTAAATCCTCCCCTAATTTGTAAAGGATTTAATGCCAAACAATAGAATAAAGGTTAGCTCAATTGAGGTATTTTCTTTGATAAAGTGTTATGTAGATCAAAATAATGTCTGAAAGTATAGAAAGAGAAAAGACTACTTGATCTGTCAGTAGTATACTTTTTTAACTTGTCTTCCAGGGCACTTTTCTTTCCTGGTTTTTTATCTTTCCAGAGCAGTTTTTCCTTCTCCATATCCTGTTGTTTCATTTTCATTTTTCAACCTCTTTAAGATTGTAGTATCCCAAGGTACAGTCTTTGTCCTCTTCTCTGTTTCTTTCCACTGATAATTTCCAGTCTCATGGCTTAGAATAGTATCTGCATATAAATGACTCTCAACTTTACATCTTCTGTATACAGCTTTCTTCTGAGTTCTTGAAGCATACATCCATTTGCCTGCTTTACGTCCTTGTCTATATGTGAATAGCTCACACTTAGCATATCAGAGCTAACCCCTGATGCTTTTCAGTTGCTCAGGCAAATACTTGGCATCATCTGTGACCTCTATTTGTACCTTCTACCCTGTATCTGGTCAATTTTAGGATATCCTGTCTCTGGCTCACAGTGCATTTAAAATACAACCACTTCTTACCAGCTTCTGTAGGTAACTGCAGAAGATTCTTTCTTAAAAACATTTTTTGTTTATTTATTTTTATTTGGCAGTGTTGGGTCTCAGTTGAGGAACACAGGATCTTCCTTGTGGCATGGGCTTCTCTCTAGCTGCGACTCACAGGCTCTGGAGCACACAGGCTTAGGAGTTGCAGTGTGCCGGCTTAGTTGCCCCTTGGCATGTGGGATCTTAGTTGCCCAGCCAAGGATAAAACCCCTGTCCCCTGCACTGGAAGGGGGATTCTTAACCACTGGACCATCAGGGAAGTCCCTGCAGAAGACTCTTAACTGGTCTTCCTACTTCTATACCCACCCCACTCTGGTGCCCTGCTCCTCCCCAGAAAGCCAGAACCAAATTAAACAAAAAAATTATTTAGCTCCAAATGTTTAAATGCTGTGGTTAAGAAACACTGTACTACAGTTTTTGGTTTTTGTCTGCTCCTCCCTCCCCAAATAAGTCATGTCATGGCACTCTTCTCCTCAAAACTTTCCAGTGGCTCCCAGTCTCTTTCAGGGTAAAACCCAAAATTCTTAAAATAGCTTGCAGGGCCCTACAGTATCTGGCTGTCTTTACTCCTTGAAATTCATCTTGGTCCTTCAGTTCTGGCCATCTTAACGTTAACTCCTTGCTGTTCTCTGACCACACCAGGCCTTCTCCCACCCAGGGGCCTGGGTACCAGCAACCTTCACTGTCCTTGCTTGTATCTGCTCAGTGAGGCCTCCCTAACTGATGGCATTGATACTGCCACCTACCTCTCCTCCCCCAGCACTCCTGACTCCTATTACCCCTTTCCTCCGTTACCCCTTTCTAACATTCCATAAAATGTATTTTCATAATGTTTATTAATTTTGGCTTTGACAGTCCTCTCCCCTTCTTCCCTGGAAGAATATAAGCTACAAAGGGGAAGAGTTTTTTTTTTTTTTTCCTTTTAACCTGATTAATCTTAAGTGCCTGAAACAGTGCTTGGCACAAAACAAACACTCTAAATAAACAAACACTCTAAATCAATGAATAACAATTTAGCTGTTGTATTTCCTTTAATAGATTTTGGATGATATTACTGTCTTTATGCTTTCCTAAAACTTTCCATATTTCTTATTTATAGGAACTATTTTTATAATAGTAAAATAAGTGTAATGAATTTTGTGCTGGTTAAACATTTTATCTTCTGTTAGCAAATTTAAAATGTACCTGTTGTACCCGTCTTTAAAATTTTCACTTGTTAGGTTTCTGAATCAGCATATAAAATATGATCTTAGTTTTGTATGTGTTTTAATATGTGTTAATATTTACACATAAAAGATTAAACATTTTTTTTATTTTCAAAGGGCTATGATTTAATCTCCAAAGAACCAAAGCCTTTTGTCTTTGAGGGAAAAGTTCGTGGTCCTATTGTTCCCACAGCGGGAGAGGAAGCATCTGGGAATTCAGGCAATTTAAAGAAAGGAATTGTAATGAAGGCGACTGTGTCTCCTAAAGGAGATGAAGGTAATAAGAAACCTGCCTCTGTGGATCTGGCAAAAGAAGACATTAAAGATAATGACAGAACATTACAACAGCAGCTCGGTGATCAAAATAGAACTATGTCATCAGGCCACGGCTTAAACAATGATATAGTGAAGGCCTTGGACCGAATTACGTTGCAGAATATTCCATCTCAAACAGCCCCAGGTTTTACTGCAGGAATGAAGGACTATAGTCTCCCTGTCACTGTCCTTACGTGCACTAAAGCATGTTCACATGTGGCTGCTTGTGGAAATGTTCTGTTTGAGGGAAGAACAGTTCAGCTAGGCAAGCTCTGCTGTACCGGAGTCGAAACTGAAGATGATGAAGACACGGAGTCTACTTCATCAGTGGAACAAGTGTCAGTTGAAGTCCCTGATGTACCAACACTCCATGACTCTGATCTTTATATTGAGATTGTGAAAAATACGAAGTCTGTCCCAGAATATTCAGAAGTGGCTTATCCTGATTATTTTGGTCACATTCCTCCTCCATTCAAAGAGCCTATTTTGGAAAGGCCTTATGGTGTACAAAGGTGAGTTGCAGATATCCTTTTCTTCATAAACAAGACCATAGTCAACATATGGGGCATATGGGAAAGAAAGAAACAAACAAACAACTGCTTTGGGTTTTTAGGAAGAAAATTACTCTGAATTAAAGTTTGTGTCGGCAGAGCTCCTTGCTTGCCTGCTTGTATCCCTCAGAAGCATCCTATATTAATAAATCTTCTTATCTGTCAAGAGAAAAAAATAAAGTTAGTGTCATTTTTTTATCCTGCTTTTGGACATATTGCATTGTTCTGAAATTGTCCGTGTAGATTTATTTTCTAAGTTTATTACTTATTCAAATGAAGCTAGCATAATAAACCTGGCCATTGGACAGTTTAGAAAGTTTCTATTTAGAATGAATCTGAAAATATAAAAGATTATTTAGTAATCTTTGAATAAATATTGTATTAGTGATATACATTAATTTAGTAATTTGATTATTATTTGAACTTGAATTAGATATATAATCTAAAAATAGCAGCATACACATCATCATTTTGTTGTAAAATTTGGATTTAAAAATGTACAGTATAATTAAGATTCATAGAACTGAACTTGTTAAATATTACCAATTAACTTTACTGGGTTGGCCACAAAGTTCATTTGGATTTTTCATTTTGGTGTTTTGAAGAACCCTAATGAACTTTGTGACCAACCCAATGGAAATTATGGTTAGTATTAACTGTTGCCAACTAATAAATATTGGGCATAAAAATACATTTTTGTTACCACTTGAGTATTTTCAGTGATTATGATTAAGGGTTTGTGATGATGGCTTATCAATACCTAAAGAGCATTTATATGTTCTTGTTAAAAGTATGGTATGTATTGATGAAGTAGGACATTGCTGTGGGTATTTGATTCTGAGACTGTGAGCTTCTGGGGCAATAATTACTTTATTGATTTTTAAAATTAGCATATAATTAGCATATAATAATCATTTTTACTTGTCAACTTAGTATATGTTTAATGTTACCAATTGAGTCCTTGATCCACAGGTATGGAATCACATACAATGCAGCATTAGAACAAGGGACTGAGTTTGTTGGGAAATGTGTGTGTGTGTGTGTGTGTGTGTGTGTGTATTGGTGAGGAGGGGGTGCTGTGCCTTGGTGTCCACTGGTTGTGTCACAAACTGTACCATCCAGAGGCAGTTGGCCTCTTGGAGTGCTGAAACAGCCTTGAGAAGCCACCGATGAAACTCCAACTCAGAGGAAATACCCTGCAAGGATGGGCTGCCATCTTTCAGGATGCAGTATAGGCACTAAATTAGAAATTTCCACTTGATTCTCTATCCCCAGGCTGCATGGTCTGGGAAGCAGGAGGTGGAAACAGGTAGTTCTACTTACTGTAGCTCCCAGTGTTCCACTGGGGTACTTCATGTAGCTGTGTGTATCTCTGCACCTCTGAGCTCTGCATGGTTAGTCGTCCCAGTCCTATAGTGGGTGCAGTCTTTCCATAGAGGACATAGCAAGGGTACAGTTTCACTGCAAACTGTGGTTGCAATGGTTTACTTTAGATTCTTGTGTCAGGGCCCGACAGGCAGGACCCAGATGAGCTAAAATTGCTTCTGCACAGTGGCAGCAGGTTGACTATGGGTGGCACTCGAGTGATCCACTAATTTTAACATGAATGGACATGTCACAACTACCCTGGGATGATGAAGATATGATTGCCAGAGGCTCAGATGCCTAAAGATTTCCTTGGTGGCTCAGATGGTAAAGAATCTGCCTGCAATGTGGAAGATCCGGGTTTGATCCCTGGGTTGGGAAATCCCCTGGAGAATGGCATGGCAACCCACTCCAGTATTCTTGCCTGGAGAATCCCAGGGACAGAGGAGCCTGGTGGCTTACAGTCCATGGGGTTGCAAAGAGATGGACATGACTGAGCAACTAACACTTTGAGAGACTTAAAGAGTGTTTGGGTCACTTAATCACACCGGCTACCAAGACCTGCAGAAGTGATAGGTGAGAAGGAGGGGAATTTTGATAGATACTGGAGGATGGAGGTGAGTTGCAGCCCTGAGAATAATTGCAGTAATGGGGACTATGTTTGTCCTGCTCATATTTTTCTTCTGAGTGTCTCCTTAGGAGAGGCCCACAGGAACTGTGGAGCAGCTGCTTCCCAACATGAGTGTAGAAGTGGATCCTTGCAGCACAAGGGTGGGCTGTGGCAGCCTCGGCAGAGCTTCTCATCACTCCCTTCTTGAGAGAACCTGCTATGTATTTTGGGATCTCCTGCAGCGTTATTGCTGAGGCCATGTCCTCTTTGCATTGCTTCAGTTGTTGTCTGACATTGATGGGGTTGCTAGAGCAGAGTCATTCCTGACCAGTTCAGGGATCTGCTCACTGGCAGTCTTTGCTCTGTGGTGTCCTTTTGGCGTGGCTGAGACTTTTGCAGAGCTACATTGTAGTGTGAGGCTCTCCTACTCAATATTCTCTTTCTTCCTAGGGATCAAACCTGCTTTTTGAACAGACCCAAAGGCCCTTCTCACCCGCTGCTCCCTTTCCTCTTTGTTTTTCACATATGTTTCCCCTAATTGGTGTGTTGCACAGTTGGCTGCAAGAGATTGTGCTTGTGTCTGGCATTTGCTTTTTGAAGGACTTAACTGACATGTCTGGAAAAAGGCAGAATCAGTCAGCAGCTAGGTTCTTCCTCCTTTTCAGCATTACCTCTTAGACTCTATCTATCTTTCAAAAGTCAAATATGTCCTCTTGACTACAGAAGACACTTCCTGAACTTTGTGTTCTTTAAACCCTGAGAGCAAATTTCCTCATTAAATTGCCTCAGTCTGAAAGTTCTAAGTTTCCTTATTAGCCTGTAATGTCTGAGGTAAGATTAGAAGGAAGGGAAGATTGTGGAAATGGGCTATAACTACTTTGTTAGTCTCTGATTCTCAGCCTTAATTTTAACTACCAAGGAGCCTTCTTATTTTCCCTCATGGAATTTATGTTTCAAAAGCTTTACTCAACACTCTTATTTAGGTGTTTTACGCATTTGTGCTAATAAAAGAGATAAATTCCTGCCAAGCAGAGCCTCTAATTAACATTAGATCATTTTTTCAGTTGATTCATTTCTTGATATTGATAAGTGAAGAAACTCACTCTAATGAAGTGCAACTGTATTGCAAATGGGTTATCTATATGATGACCACAAATAGCTATTATACCTATTCTGTGGTTCCTCAAATGTCTGCAGATGGGGAGCTAAACCTTCAGCCCTGGTGACCTGTATTCTTTCTGAGCAGCTCTTCCTAGTGTTGAACTTTGTCATTGCCTGAATGGGTCTTTCAGAGAGTGTTACTCCACCCATAGACCCACACTCTATTTGCTGTCTCCCCAGAACTGTGCCTTTCCTAGTGGAGGAAGAGTTGATACAGACTTGAATTACTATTGCTCTTCTCAGCTCTCCCCTCTCTCTTATTTATGATTAATACTTTTCACCTCGTTCCTGAAACACAGACCTTGCAAATTGCTCTATGTATGTAATCTACAGATTAGAGTTCAACATCTTGACTATATTAGGCCACCTGCGGACTGTTTCCTGAAGTAGTTGTCTTTTTTTATTGCCGTACTACAGAATTTGTATGTTATTCAAGCCAAAGCTTTATAGTATAATTTTGATACTAAACAGCCTGATAAAAGATCAAAAGGTCCCTGGGAGTTGGGATATGTGTCTTAAAGGTGGGTGTGTTGGTACAAGTTAAAGTGCAAAGGAGATGGAGCTCTAGGAAATGAAAGCATAGAAAGCCCAATAATTTACAGCCTCTTTGCCTGCAGTCACTCCAGAAGATTTTCAATCAGATAAATAGAACTTAACCTTGGAGGATTAAGTGATGTGTGTTTCCTGCAAGTTTCAAAGATTTCTTACTCCACTGATTTTTGAGACCTTGATAAAAATAACTTTTGCCTGATTTGTTGTAGCAGAATCATCAGAAATTACAATGTAATCTAAAACTTTTGACTGCTAGTCTCTTTTGCTGCCTCCTTACATATTTTGTGTGACAGTGTTGCGAAGGACACCTTTTATCATATTTGTCAAAATTTTCATTTTCATATCATTTGTGAAAATTTCCGTTGGTGCAAATGTTTGATATGAGGCGGGAATATAACTCTATTACTCTTTCAATCATACAAAACAGTATGATTCTGTATATTTAGATGTGTAGGACTTCCCCCAATAATGTTAATTGCTTTAGATATAACTAATATAGGAGAAGGCAATGGCAACCCACTCCAGTACTCTTGCCCAGAAAATCCCATGGATGGAGGAGCCTGCTAGGCTACAGCCCATGGAGTCACTAAGAGTTGGACACGACTGAGCAACTTCACTTTCACTTTTCACTTTCATGCGTTGGAGAAGGAAATGGCAACCCACTCCAGTATTCTTGCCTGGAGAATCCCAGGGACAGAGGAGCCTGTTGGGCAGCACAGAGTTGGACACGACTGATGCGACTTAGTAGCAGCAGCAGCAGCATAACTAATATAAAAATATGTACTTAAAATGCTTATGAATTACATAAGGAAACAGTACTCAGACATTTGAAGATTGTTGCTTTTTTCCCTCTTTATTTTATATACTCTGCCTACAAATATTTGTCAACTATTATGTGGAATTTGTGGTGGGTAATGTCCCAAAACACATAAATCAGAGACCAGTCAAATAAGTTATGGTATATCCATTCTGTGAATACTTTGCAGTGATTAAAAACCAAACAAACAAAAAAACAGTGTTCTAATGGAAAGAGCTATAAAATGTATTATGAAATAAAATAATCAAGGTGCTTGTGGAAGGAAAGTAGTGATTAACTGAATGAATGAGGGATGTGGGGTGTGTTGAAAGGAAGAATCTTCATTTTAGACTTTTATGTAGTATTTGATTTTTGTACCATGTCAATGTATTATCTATTCAGAAATTTAAAATTAAAAGTAGGTGAAGGAATTGTGGCAAAAGCAGAATAAGGAAGGAATTGTGGCAAAAGCAGAATAAGGAAAGCAGAACCTTAGATTTATTCTTACCATGTTTAGAATGGAATGGAGATGACAGTAGAGAAGTATAATTGTAGTGTCAGTAGCAGATAACTTTTATATTGATTTTTTTTTTTATGGGCCAGATACCAAAGTAAGTGAAAAACACTTTGTTATGCAGTGTGTATATGCTTATTAAAGTATGTCATTTAACAGTGTAGTAGCTCTGTGAGAAAATAGCGATTATTTCTCTTATTTAATGGAAGAGTATGCTGAAGCTTAGGATTCTTGAGTAACTATCCAAGGTTACACTGCAAGTAAATGACTGAGCCAAGAGTCATCCTGGTCTAGGTCATGAGCCTGTCCTGTTATTCATTCATATGTAGTGATCATATATATGAGGTTATACCATACTTATGAAGAGTGTCTTCTCTGGACCCTTAGAGAACACCTAAGTAATGAACAACATAACCTATGATATCCTATGGTAAAGTAAATATGGCAGTGAGATGTGTTAAATTGTTTTCCATAAGTATTGCTCTGTATTGGCTGAAACCTAACAAAACTACAGTTTTGGTTTTGGCCATATATCATGTGAACTCTTGAGTATTAACTAGACTGAGTGGACTGCACATTTGTCAGATTGCCTTGCTCAAATTATTTTCTTCTGAGCTATTCTTTGATGATGAATGTTAGTAAGTTTGAGGTTATAGTCCCCAGGGGTACCTGGAAAATACTTGTTTTGACTGGAGAATGATATATTCTAATAAATGATTGAGGTAAAGGAAGGAAGGATTGATATTCTTTTATGAAAGTTGTGCTGCTTAGCACAAATATATGAATAAAAGACTATTTTTCCTCTTTATTAGCGAGAGCTGAGGGCAAGGCAAGATTTCCCTCAAGTATTAGGTGTATGTCTAATCTAAGTTTAATATAAATGGGGAGTTATATCCCCTAAAATACAGTTTCAGAAATTGAAAACCATTGGCCTCTAGGCCATATTCAGCTTGCTAATGATTTTGGTTTCATTTGCAGAGAGTTTTGTTTTTATTTATTTTTCTTGTTGAGCCAAGATTGTCTTTTCTTTTAAAATTAATTTTTTTTATTGAAGGATAATTGCTTTACAGAATTTTGTTGTTTTCTGTCAAATCTCCACATGAATCACCCATAGGTATACATGGGTATACCTCCCTTTTGAACCTCCCTCCCATCTCCCTTCCCATCCCACCCCTCTAGGTTGATACAGAGCCCCTGTTTGAATTTCTTGAGCCATACAGCAAATTCCCGTTGGCTATCTATTTTACATATGATAATATGTTTCAATGTTACTGTTTCCATACATCTCACCCTCTCCTCCCCTCTCCCCATGCCCATAAGTCTGCTCTCTATGTCTGTTTCTCCATTGCTGCCCTGTAAATAAATTCTTCAGTACCATTTCTCTAGATTTCTTATATGTGCATTCAGTTCAGTTCAGTTCAGTCACTCAGTCATGTCTGACTCTTTGCAACCATGGTCGCATCACCATGCCCATCACCATCTCCCGGAGTTCACTCAAACTCACGTCCATTGAGTCGGTGATGCCATCCAGCCATCTCATCCTTTGTTGTCCCCTTCTCCTCCTGCCCCCAATCCCTCCCAGCATCAGAGTCTTTTCCAATGAGTTAACTCTTCACATGAGGTGGCCAAAGTACTGGAGTTTCAGCTTTAACATCATTCCTTCCAAAGAACACCCAGGGCTGATCTCCTTCAGAATGGACTGGTTGGATCTCCTTGCAGTCCATAACTAAGATCTTATTTTGTAATTTTGTTTGTTTCATCTCTATATTTTCTCTTGCTTTCATTTGGATTATTTTTTTCCTCATCTACCTTTTTTCACCTTTGTTTGAAAACTTTGAAGTCTTGTTATTTTTGTTTTATTAAATTTTCTTGAGGTATAATTTATGTACAAAACTTATATTTCATTTAAAGTATAAATTTGATATATATGCAGAAATTCTAGTTAATCTTGATAAAATGGTAAATGTGTTTTTATTAAATGCTGAAGTTAATTACGGTCTTTCTTTCTTCTTTCTCTTTATTATAAAAGAAAACTGTTGTTGTTTAGTCACTTCATCATGTCCAGTTCTTTTGTGACCTCTTGGATTGTAGCCCACCAGACTCTGTGCATGGGATTTCCCAGGCAAGAATACTGGAGTAGATAGCCATTCCCTTCTCCAGGGTATTTCCCGACCCATGGATCAAACCTGTGTCTCCTGCATTACAGGGAGATTCTTTACTATTGAGCCACCAAGGAAATTCAAAGGCAAACCTCGTTGCCATTCAGTCACTCAATCACTCCTACTCTTTGTGACCCTATGGACTGCAGCACACCAAGGCTTCCCTGTCCTTCACCATCTCCTGGAGTTTGCTCAAACTCATGGTCACTGAGTTGGAAATACCACCCAACTATCTCGTCCTCTGTTGTCCCCTTCTCCTGCCTTGAATCTTTCTCAGCGTCAGGGTCTTTTCCAATGAGTCAGCTCTTCTCATCAAATGGCCAAAGTATTGGAACTTCAACTTCAGCATTAGTCCTTCCAGTGAATATTCAGGACTGATTTCCTTTAGGATGCACTGGCTGGATCTCCTTGCAGTCCAAGAGACTCTCAAGAGTCTTCTCCAACACCACAGTTCAAAAGCATCAATTCTTTTTGCTCATTTTCTTTATAATTTTGTTTGTGGAAATTCCAGAAATTTTTGTTGTTGTTGTTGGTTTTGACAGGCACTGTAATAGATTAAATTCTTCTTTGAGGATTTTTGTACCACCCAGGTAATGTTAATCAGGCTATAGATTCGTGTGATTTGATGGCAGGCTTTTGGTATGATTTTGTGAGTAGTACTATTCTTCAACCTCTTAGTGCTAAGGTTTGAGACTGTTGTCTTTCTTGCTGTTATTTGGTTTGTGGTGGGGTATTTCTAGGTCCTCTATATTGAAGATTTAGTTTTCTGGGGTTCCATCTTCATGGGAGGAGGGGTCTTCTGTTGGACTCCCTACCTTATGCAAGCTCTGGGTTACTGTCCTGTTCTTTATATTTTCTGAGATAGGAAAACCTAAACCCCAGGTCACCTGTTTTTAATTCTTTTCCAAGTGAAAACCTCCTTCAGTTTGGGATCAACTTTGGGGTCCTGTCTTTACTTATTATTTGGTCTTTTCCCTTGTTTTCTTTTTTACTTGTTGTTATACATAGTATCTTTTAGTATATCTCTTTTTTTTTTTGGCCATGCTACATGGCTTGTGGTTATCTTGGTTGCCTGACCAGAGATTGAACCCAGGACATAGCAGTGCAAGTACTGAATCCCAACTGCTAGACCACCAGGAAACTTCCAAAATACCTTATTATCTTATCCAATAATTGTGTATGTTTCTGTGGGGTAGATACCTAGCCCACCAGGTTTCCTACAACAGATTTTTTTAATGTAGATGTCTTCTCTTCAACCCTTTTAATGCAGAGAGACTTACCCATTACTTCCTTTGTACCTCCTTGTCTCCTGGGACTAGATAAGAGTACAGAGATTGAAAATGAATTATGTTTGATTCAGTTTTTTTTTTTTTTAATACAGTGGACATTCAAAGAGTGAATCACAGAGGATAAGATTCTTAATTTTGATTACATCATGTGTGTGTAGAAGTTAAACACAATTAAAGGATGAATTGCAAATCCAGAAAAATTGTTGTAAAAATGGATTAAGGGACGTGTATTTGTGTATGTGTATGAGTGTGTGTGTGTGTAAATAAACTTGTGAATTTATACTACAAAACAAGAAAAACCCTATATTCTAGCAACAAATATATTACCTATGAAGAATTAAACTGATTAATAGATGTATGGAAAATTGTTTGCTTTTCCAATAGTCAAAGAAATTAAAATGGTAGTAAGATGATACTTCTCATCTACCACTTTAGAAAAAGCTTTTAAAAACTATAGTACCTAATGTTGTCAAAGAATAGAGAAGTTGAATTAGATACTCTCATATAAAGTTACTGGGAATAGTATTAATATAAGTATTTTTGGAAAGCATTTGGGCAATTTGTGTTAAACATTAAAATTGATTAGTATCTGACCCTGTAATTTTATTTCAGTGCTTAGGAAATTATCCTAAACAAAAAATTTTATGCAAAAGGATGTTTATTGCAGAGTTCTTTATAATAGCAAAATTTTGGAAATGGCTTAAATCCTCCCCTAATTTGTAAAGGATTTAATGCCAAACAATAGAATAAAGGTTAGCTCAATTGAGGTATTTTCTTTGATAAAGTGTTATGTAGATCAAAATAATGTCTGAAAGTATAGAAAGAGAAAAGACTACTTGATCTGTCAGTAGTATACTTTTTTAACTTGTCTTCCAGGACACTTTTCTTTCCTGGTTTTTTATCTTTCCAGAGCAGTTTTTCCTTCTCCATATCCTGTTGTTTCATTTTCATTTTTCAACCTCTTTAAGATTGTAGTATCCCAAGGTACAGTCTTTGTCCTCTTCTCTGTTTCTTTCCACTGATAATTTCCAGTCTCATGGCTTAGAGTAGTATCTGCATATAAATGACTCTCAACTTTACATCTTCTGTATACAGCTTTCTTCTGAGTTCTTGAAGCATACATCCATTTGCCTGCTTTACGTCCTTGTCTATATGTGAATAGCTCACACTTAGCATATCAGAGCTAACCCCTGATGCTTTTCAGTTGCTCAGGCAAATACTTGGCATCATCTGTGACCTCTATTTGTACCTTCTACCCTGTATCTGGTCAATTTTAGGATATCCTGTCTCTGGCTCACAGTGCATTTAAAATACAACCACTTCTTACCAGCTTCTGTAGGTAACTGCAGAAGATTCTTTCTTAAAAACATTTTTTGTTTATTTATTTTTATTTGGCAGTGTTGGGTCTCAGTTGAGGAACACAGGATCTTCCTTGTGGCATGGGCTTCTCTCTAGCTGCGACTCACAGGCTCTGGAGCACACAGGCTTAGGAGTTGCAGTGTGCCGGCTTAGTTGCCCCTTGGCATGTGGGATCTTAGTTGCCCAGCCAAGGATAAAACCCCTGTCCCCTGCACTGGAAGGGGGATTCTTAACCACTGGACCATCAGGGAAGTCCCTGCAGAAGACTCTTAACTGGTCTTCCTACTTCTATACCCACCCCACTCTGGTGCCCTGCTCCTCCCCAGAAAGCCAGAACCAAATTAAACAAAAAAATTATTTAGCTCCAAATGTTTAAATGCTGTGGTTAAGAAACACTGTACTACAGTTTTTGGTTTTTGTCTGCTCCTCCCTCCCCAAATAAGTCACGTCATGGCACTCTTCTCCTCAAAACTTTCCAGTGGCTCCCAGTCTCTTTCAGGGTAAAACCCAAAATTCTTAAAATAGCTTGCAGGGCCCTACAGTATCTGGCTGTCTTTACTCCTTGAAATTCATCTTGGTCCTTCAGTTCTGGCCATCTTAACGTTAACTCCTTGCTATTCTCTGACCACACCAGGCCTTCTCCCACCCAGGGGCCTGGGTACCAGCAACCTTCACTGTCCTTGCTTGTATCTGCTCAGTGAGGCCTCCCTAACTGATGGCATTGATACTGCCACCTACCTCTCCTCCCCCAGCACTCCTGACTCCTATTACCCCTTTCCTCCGTTACCCCTTTCTAACATTCCATAAAATGTATTTTCATAATGTTTATTAATTTTGGCTTTGACAGTCCTCTCCCCTTCTTCCCTGGAAGAATATAAGCTACAAAGGGGAAGAGTTTTTTTTTTTTTTCCCTTTTAACCTGATTAATCTTAAGTGCCTGAAACAGTGCTTGGCACAAAACAAACACTCTAAATA
>SJYT01028441.1:191521-211209 GCA_006410635.1 Cephalophus harveyi | reverse complement strand
CTGGGGAAGTGCGCACACAGACCCACACAGACACACGCACCCACAGACACAGAGGGAAGGGCGGGGAGGGGGTGACCGCAGGGAGGGGTTGGACCCCCACAGCCCCTCCCTGAAGCAGTCTTCTCCCGGATACCCCCTTTCTCTTACCCTTCCCCACCGTAGAAACAGCGTGTTTATATTTTATGGCCAAACTCTTTTGAATTTTGTTGTCCGGCCCGGTACCCTGCCCCTTCCCTCTCAGGACCACAGCTCCCGTCCTCCTGGCCTCTGGTCCTCGCCCCGGTGTCCTCCTGGTTTCTTACGTAGTCGATTCTCTCTAGTCTCCCAGACTTGCCCCCCACCCCGTGGCCCCTGTCCCTCTCCTCTCTGTGGCAGTTTCATATTTGCTAAGACGAATTTGCTCATTAAACATTTTGTTGTATTTTACTTTATGGAGCTGTTATACGTGTCCCGTGTGTGAACCCTTTGCTCTCCAGGTCTCGGGTTCTCTGGGCCCCAGGCTGAGGCCTGGCTCTGAGAGGCCCAGCTGTCAACCCCGGCGGGGGTGCCCCTGCCCTTGGCGCACCGAGGTGACACTCGCTTGCGTGGCCTGCCGCGATGGGACGGGCCGGGGCGTGGTCCCGGGGAGCAGGGGGCAGTGAACTGGCCCAGCAGACAGCGGGGAGTGCGGTGGGCGGGCAGCCGGCTGGCCTGGTGGGCCCAAGAGTTCAGGTGGCCCAAGGCACCGCCGGCGGTGGCGCGTGGCCCGGGGGCCCGGAGCTTGCGCGCGGGGGTGGTCTGGAGACGATGCGTTCCCGACTAGACCCTCCCTGCGTACCCACCCTCTGTCGGCTCGCGGCGGCGGGCGGAAATGAGGCAAAAGGTGCCCGGCCACGGCTCCCGCGCGCCGGAAATGACGACACGTGGGAGGGCGGGGGCTAGGAAGTGGCAATTGCGCAGACTCGCCGCAGGCAGGACGGCCGGGTGGGTCGCGGGGTCACTTCCGCTTCCGGTCCGTCGCCTTCTTCGGTTGCTTCCCGTCCGCTCGGCGGCTCCCCTCCCCCGCCCGGCTCTCCGCGCCCCTCCCGGGCGGCGGGGCGGCGGGGCCGTCGACGTGCGGCCCTCCGTGCGTCCGCGCGTGTGCCCGAGCGCGGCTCCGCGTCCGCCGCCCGAGGCCCGGCACGCGCCCCGTGACACCGAGGCCGAGCGGGGGCAGGGGGCTGCCCGCCATGAGCCCCCGGAGCGCGGCGTGAGCGGCCCGAGGTGAGCGGGGGGCGGGCGGGCGCGCTCTGGCAGCTCCGCGGCCTTCGTGTGTCTGCGCCCGCCCGGCCTGGACCGCCCGCGGCTCCCCGCCTCTCCCGCGTCTGCCTCCCGCGGGCCCCCCGGGCCTCGCCGGTGCTCGTGTCCGTGTGTGTCTCGGCGTTTCCACAGAGCGCTCGTCCCCGTGTGTCTTTCCCGGTCTTGTGCTTTTCTGTCACGTGTGGGCGTCGGAGGGTCAGAACTGAAGCCAGTGTCTCCGGTCTGTGCCTCTCTCCCCGCCGTCCTCTCGTGTCATGCTTGCCCTGGTGCTCGTCTCCTCCAGCCCCGAGTCCCTCTCGGCGGGTCTGTCGTTTGGTCTGGGATCTGGCCTTCCTCCCAGGTTCACGAGTGAGGCGTGAAGAGCCCGACTCTGCAGTCAGAGGCCCACTTTGTGCCAGCCTGTAATATTTATAAGCTGACCAGACAGTTCCCTAGTCTTTAAAATAGTAGGGCAGCCGTGCCTAATAACGGAGGTGATGCTGCCCCTGGCCTCTAGCCTAACCTTAGCTGCTGGGAGCTCTGGTTCCCATTAGTACTTGTAGATTTTCTTTCCCACACGGTTAAGGTTTGATATCGTTTGATATTGAGTAACTCTTGGAGAATTTTGTCATATTATTTGTCTTTTATTTGATCTAGTAATTTTGTTTGGGTCAGCCAATTGTGAAAAACCTCCTTCTTAGCTGTACCCATGAAGTCTTAGCTTTGTTGTGTTGTTTTTCTTCTAATGTCCTTTAATATAAACACACTGTGTTAAGATAGCACATCTTCTTTCGAAAATGTTTTTTTTCTGATGATGAAAATCCGCCAATGTTATTGAGTTCTTTATTATCTGTGGGTCGGGGAGTTGAGTACTTTATGTTCCCGTTGTATTTAATCAACAAACCCGGCAGCTGGAAATCCTTTGCTTTATTTCAGAGTTGAGCAAACTGAATCCCAGAGAGGCCAGAATTTGGACGCAAGTTTCGTTGTTCTTTCCCTTTTCCTTGTCTGATTTCTCAGTCCCAGCTCAGCCTCTGTTTCAGGGCCTCTGTCTTCTCTCTTCACCTCCCTGCCTCACTCTGGTCTCGTTTCTTTATCTGTCGCTGTGTCTCTGCCCAGGTTTCTCTGTGCCTCTCTCTCCCCTCTTCCTTCCTCTCCAAGGCCCCTGCTCTGTGTCGCACACAAGCGCCGTGTCTTCGTCTGTCTGACTGGGCCTGTCTCTAGCCCTGGCCGTCTCTCTCCAGCCATTCACAGCCGTCTCCGAGTGCCTGGCTCCCCTCCGTTCGGGGCAGGGACTCAGGTGGTAGGAAGCCTCCACAGGAGAGGCTGCGGGCAATGGTCAGAGCCTGCTCTGGGACCCGGCTGCCCTGGGAAGGCCCGGGCCTGGCTTCCTCCCTGTGAGGCATCGGCGAGTCACGCACGTGTTTGGCAGAGCAGAGGCCCAGGCGTGGCCCTGGGCGAGGCTGCAGAGAGCTTCGCAGATCCCCGTCCCCGTCTTCTGTTTCTTCTCCGTCGCCCTCCCCTCAGCACAGGTTAAGTTAAAGGACCTGTTTTGGAGCCTGAGGTGGCCTGGGACGGAGCCTGCGCCGGCTGCCTAGTGTGACCTTGGCTGGGTGCTTGAGCTCTGTGACCCGTCTCCTGTTAGAACCCGGTGTCGGTGTTAGATGAGATCATCTGTGTCCCGTGCTCCCCGTGTGCCGTGCACGCCGCCAGGGGGCTGCACTTTTCCTTATCTCCCCCTGGCGGACCCCCTCCCGGCCATCTCCCTTTCTCGGCCTCCTCCCTGTGTGCCCTCGTTTCTGCCCCCACCTGCTCTGGAGGTCTCTCCTCCAGAGAGACTGCCCCCTTCCCCCGATCCCCGCTTCACTTCCTTCCTGCTCCATTTACTGAGTGGCTCTTCTGGGCCAGCTCTTCTGCCAGGAAAAGCCTCGTCCATCCAGAGCTACGTGGTTGCTGCCCCCACGGGTTCCGGGGGCGGCCTCAGCCCGAGTCAGACACACTTAGGAAATCACGAGGACAAGCCCTGGTGTGGGGGTGGGTCGGGCTGGAGGTTCCTGTGCAGCCCAGCAGAGGATGGGAGGAATAGTGGGGTGGCTGTCTCAGGACCCACCCACGGGGACAGTGCGCGTCCTGACCCCTGGCTTCCCTTCCCGTGTCTAGACTCTGGATCGAGGACCCATCTTACAGAGCAGAAAACTGAGGTTCTGGAGGTGCGGGCTAGGAAGTGTTGGCTGGGGTGTGCCCCAGGGTCCCTTGGCCCCCTGCACGCTCTGCCACCAGAGCAGGAAGGTGCTGGGCACGATTGAGGAACTGAGAGGGTGGGGTGACTCAGGCGGAGCCTCGCTGGCTGCGGCAGGAACCCTGTCCTGCACCTCGAGGGCCAGGCGGCTACAGGCCCCACGCCTGGTTCTGAAGGTTCTCTCTCCACCCCCCAGATGCGGTGACCCGCCCGTCACTGCCACGCCGCCTCCCCCATCCTGTTGCCCGGCTCTGCTCACCCCGGGGCCCACCCCCACCCCCTGCCGCCATGTCGACCTCCTCGCTGCGGCGCCAGGTGAAGAACATTGTCCACAACTACTCGGAGGCGGAGATCAAGGTGCGGGAGGCCACGAGCAACGACCCCTGGGGCCCGTCGAGCTCGCTCATGTCCGAGATCGCCGACCTTACCTACAACGTGGTCGCCTTCTCCGAGATCATGAGCATGATCTGGAAGCGGCTCAATGACTTGGGTGGGATCCTGGCCCCCGCGGAGCAGCCTGCCGAGCCCTGTTGGCGTGTGCCCATGGCCGGGACCCCTGGGGCAGCTTGCTGGCCCCTCTGTGTGCCCGGGGCGGGGACAGGTAGCTCATCTCCCAGGGACACGGCGCCTGAGGTGGTGACGGGGACTCCTGGGGCTGCGGTCACTGATGCCCACTTCCTGTGCGGAGGGTGAGGCGTGGCGGCCGCACGGCGCTCAGCCATGTCGCTCCCCGAGGGGTTGGGGTGTCCCTGTGCTCCCACACTGCAGTTCCAAAGTGCTCAGAGCCCTGAGGTGAGCGTTCTGAGGCTGGCGTCAGGGCTGCTTTTGGACTGGGCTGTGGTGGTTGGCCTGGTGTGCGGGCCCCCGGAGCGTGGTGTTGGCATCCCCCTTCCCTCGGGGACTGCTGTCACGTGTGGGTGTGACCCCGGGAAGCCGCTGAACCCCGGGGGGTCAGGAGCCCCCAGTCCCCGTGCAGAGTGAGGTGTAAACACCTCTGGGTCAGTTAAAGACTAATCTCCAGCAACCTGGTAACCGTATTGACACACCTCCAGGAGCCGTGCCAGACCTTAGCTGGGCTCCCGGGAAGGCAGTGCAGACGTGACCCGGGTGAATTCCAGCGTGGCCCCGGGGTGGCCCCTCTGCTGACGTGGCAGCCCAGGGCGGTGCAGTGGGTCTGGGAGGCCCCGGCGTCACCTGCAGACTGCGTATGCCCTCTGCCTGAGGACTGTGCCCCGGGCCTCCCGCAGGGCCTGGACGGGCCCAGCCCTCCCTCGCTGTCAGAGGCCTCGCCTGGGGTGTGGGCTGCGGGGTATTAACCATCTGACGTGTTGGGAAGGAAGTGTGTCCCCATGTCGTAAAATGAGAAGATCCCAAAGGCTGTTCCTCCCTCCCGCTGAGGCCGTGGTCCTCCAGTCGTGCCAGGTGGGTGTGGAGTCCCTGCCTCAGATGACACTTGTTAGGCTCCTGGTGTGCACTGGGCACCCGAGTGTGACCTTCCAGGTCCAACAGCGTGGCCTTTGTCTTCGTTTTTTCGAAACAGCAGGTCTGTGCTGCTCAGGAACACCTGCGTGGGCTGCGGGCCCGGCCTGCCTCCCCCCGCTGTGCCCTGAGACACGCGGAGGCCGCGCGCCCGTAGTGCGTCCTTGTTACCCAGGGGCTGTGCCCTGAGACACGTGGAGGCCGCGCGCCCGTAGTGCGTCCTTGTTGCCCAGGGGCTCCGTGTCTGTCTCTTATACACATCTTTGTGGTTTTTTCTCCTGTGGAGTCGGGCCATTGTTAGGGCAGCGCTGGGCCGCGGTTGCCGCAGTGGCTGCTTCTGTCACGGAGCACAGGCTCTGGGACATTAGGCTCATGCTTGTGGCGCTCGGGCTTAGTTGCTCAGCGGCATGTGGTTTGGACCACATGCCACCTGGACCAGGGATGGAACGTGTCTCCTGTGTTGGCAGCTGGATTCTTACCCCCTGTGCCATCAGGAGAACCCCAAGCCTTGTGAACTTTGAAGAAGGGGCAGGTTCTAGGCTGGTCCGCTCTCAAGGCCTACCTGGATGCTCCGCGTCCACTCTCGGGTGCCGCAGGCCCGGCCCCCTCCGCACCTCCTGTCGTCCCAGGGGCCCTCTGTGCATGGGGCTCCAGGCAGGGGGGAGTAGCCCCAGGGAGAGTGGGGGCCGTGGGACGGCTCCATATCTTTGCTGCGGTGGTGCTCATGCAGCCACGTCTGATTTCCGGAACTCAGAGCTGCGTGAGCTGAGTTTTACTGTAAGTCATTCTCTGCTTAGGAAAACAAGTCTTGGTTTTAGGGATCATTCCCCATTAAGAGAACAAAGGTTTGTTACTTAAAAAAACCCCACCTTCCCGAGTGTTTAAGTTTGGGCTGATGACAGGGGACATAACTGGCTACCTGACGGTGCCTTTTGAGGGGCTTGCACCATCTGCTCTTATACTCAAGGCAGGGGTCACTGTCCAGTGATCAGCGGAAGCTTGCCGTTTTCCAGAACCGGGATTTCTGGGTCCATGCTCATGCCCCGACCCCGTTCTGTGCACGTGCGCCCCTATCCAGTGCACAGAGAGACGGACAGACCCCAGGCTTTGGGGAAGGGAACTCGGTTGTACACGGTCCTCTCCCATTTCACTGCTTCTCTGGGGGCCTGGGGCCTGGTGTCCCAAGGCGGGTCCAGGAGTGGCCAGGCTGGGCTGGGGCCTACCTCTGGAGAGTGAACTCCTGGGCCCAGGAGCACTGAGGAGTCCTGTCCGTGAACTTGGGCGGTCAAGGGTCAGCTCTGTGTGGGGTGGGCAGGACAGGGAGGCTCTGGTCTCGTGACCAAGATCCCGTGCCGGCCGCCAGGCCTGGGGAGGCTGCAGGGCTGCTGGCTCCCTGCCACGCCCCGCTCGGGTCACTGATCGCCCAAGTCACTTGTTGGGGAGGGACGAGGCCGGGTGACCAGGCTGCGGATGAGGGTGGTGGAGGCGCTTGCTGCAGGGCTGCCCCCGTGCCCGGCGGAGGTGCGCAGGTTTGCCGCAGAGCCCACCAGCTGGGGCTCGGGCCGCGCCTGGTGTGAGGGAAGTGCTGTTGGCATGGGGCCTGCGCGGGGCTGCGCTGGGTGGGATCCTGGCCCCCGCGGAGCAGCCTGCCGAGCCCTGTTGGCGTGTGCCCATGGCCGGGACCCCTGGGGCAGCTTGCTGGCCCCTCTGTGTGCCCGGGGCGGGGACAGGTAGCTCATCTCCCAGGGACACGGCGCCTGAGGTGGTGACGGGGACTCCTGGGGCTGCGGTCACTGATGCCCACTTCCTGTGCGGAGGGTGAGGCGTGGCGGCCGCACGGCGCTCAGCCATGTCGCTCCCCGAGGGGTTGGGGTGTCCCTGTGCTCCCACACTGCAGTTCCAAAGTGCTCAGAGCCCTGAGGTGAGCGTTCTGAGGCTGGCGTCAGGGCTGCTTTTGGACTGGGCTGTGGTGGTTGGCCTGGTGTGCGGGCCCCCGGAGCGTGGTGTTGGCATCCCCCTTCCCTCGGGGACTGCTGTCACGTGTGGGTGTGACCCCGGGAAGCCGCTGAACCCCGGGGGGTCAGGAGCCCCCAGTCCCCGTGCAGAGTGAGGTGTAAACACCTCTGGGTCAGTTAAAGACTAATCTCCAGCAACCTGGTAACCGTATTGACACACCTCCAGGAGCCGTGCCAGACCTTAGCTGGGCTCCCGGGAAGGCAGTGCAGACGTGACCCGGGTGAATTCCAGCGTGGCCCCGGGGTGGCCCCTCTGCTGACGTGGCAGCCCAGGGCGGTGCAGTGGGTCTGGGAGGCCCCGGCGTCACCTGCAGACTGCGTATGCCCTCTGCCTGAGGACTGTGCCCCGGGCCTCCCGCAGGGCCTGGACGGGCCCAGCCCTCCCTCGCTGTCAGAGGCCTCGCCTGGGGTGTGGGCTGCGGGGTATTAACCATCTGACGTGTTGGGAAGGAAGTGTGTCCCCATGTCGTAAAATGAGAAGATCCCAAAGGCTGTTCCTCCCTCCCGCTGAGGCCGTGGTCCTCCAGTCGTGCCAGGTGGGTGTGGAGTCCCTGCCTCAGATGACACTTGTTAGGCTCCTGGTGTGCACTGGGCACCCGAGTGTGACCTTCCAGGTCCAACAGCGTGGCCTTTGTCTTCGTTTTTTCGAAACAGCAGGTCTGTGCTGCTCAGGAACACCTGCGTGGGCTGCGGGCCCGGCCTGCCTCCCCCCGCTGTGCCCTGAGACACGCGGAGGCCGCGCGCCCGTAGTGCGTCCTTGTTACCCAGGGGCTGTGCCCTGAGACACGTGGAGGCCGCGCGCCCGTAGTGCGTCCTTGTTGCCCAGGGGCTCCGTGTCGCGCCATCGTCACCCACCTTGTTCAGAGCCTCTTCGTCCCCCAAGTCCGGGCTCTGGGTTTGCCTGCCTCGATGCTGCTGTGAGCAAGCTGGCACACTGTTCTTGGGGCTCGGCTCCTGCTGCCTGGGGGGCTCTTCTCCTGGTGCCGCTGGGCCCTGGGTGATGAAGCAGTGCCCCCGCAGGCCATGACGCTGATGGAGTACCTCATCAAGACGGGCTCGGAGCGTGTGTCACAGCAGTGCAAGGAGAACATGTACGCCGTGCAGACGCTGAAGGACTTCCAGTATGTGGACCGCGACGGCAAGGACCAGGGCGTGAACGTGCGTGAGAAGGCCAGGCAGCTGGTGGCCCTGCTGCGTGACGAGGACCGGCTGCGGGAGGAGCGTGCCCACGCGCTCAAAACCAAGGAGAAGCTGGCGCAGACTGCCACAGGTGAGCGGGGATCACCGCGGGCTGGGATCACGGCGATAGCCAGCGGATGGGCGGGGGCTTCTCTGCTGACCATGGTCAGGGTGGAGTGGTGCAGTGTTGGGGCGGGGGCTGCAGGGGAAGGCTGCTGCTCCCTCTGGTCTTCGTCCCTGTTTTCTCTCCAGCCTTTGCTCACTCACCCCTGGTGCCTAGAGCAGGGTAGGGGCCAGCTGTGCAGGCTCTCCCCTCCTAGCATCCAGCCCTGGAGACCAAGACCCCTGGCTCCCCACTGGGAGCCATCGGGAGCTTTCCAGCCCTGGAGAGTGGGGAGGAGGCCATTCACCCCCCAACCAAGAGCGGGAGCTTAGGCCTCTGGCTCAGAGGTCCCCGGGGCCCTGCCCCTCACCAGCTGACTTCTGCCCAGGCCCTCAGAGCCATGCCTCTACGCCCCGGTCCTTCCTCCAGGTGGGGCCACCTCACTCTTCCTCAGCCACGGAGCCTGCATCCCACTGGGGCACGGGGGCGTCTCAGACTCTGCCCCCGTTGGGTCCCATCTTCTCGGGGTCTCAGCGGCTGTGTTTCCGCAGCTTCCTCCGCAGCCGTGGGCTCCGGGCCCCCGCCCGAGGCGGAGCAGGCCTGGCCGCAGAGCAGCGGGGAGGAGGAGCTGCAGCTGCAGCTGGCGCTGGCCATGAGCAAGGAGGAGGCCGACCAGGTACGGTGCGGCACGGTGGGGTCGCAGGCCGCGGGTCTGAGTCCGCTCTGTTTCCATCTCCACGCCTTGCCTCCGCCCCTCCAGCTCTCCCTCTCCGTCCCCTTCCTCTCTGGAGGACGGGCCCCACCCCAGCTTGTGTCTGCTGTTCTTCACCAGGTCGGGGCCCTGGCTCTGTGTCTCCCTCTGTGTGTGTTTGCGTGTTCACGCTCTCTCCCCGCCTCCCCAGCCCCGCCCACCACCTGGCCCCGGCCTTCACACACCTTCCCCGGCTCCGCCCCCTCTCTGACCCCGCCCCTCGCACTCCCTTTGTGTATAAGAGACAGGAGGAGACCCCCGCGTCAGGCGCCCCTGCAGCACCCTCACTCTGACCCCGCCCCCCCATGTCCCTTCACATCGCACCTTTGTCCACATCCCATTGTAATTTTCAGTCGCCTTGTCTGGGTGGGGGAGGGGGGGTTCTGGGGCCATGCGTTTGGGGGAGGGGGCGCAGTGAAAGTCCAGTCACCCAGAGTCTGACCCCTCCCGCCTGCCGCTCCGGGTGAATCAGGAGGAGCGGATCCGCCGTGGGGACGACTTGCGGCTGCAGATGGCCATAGAGGAGAGCAAGAGGGAGACCGCGGGCCAGGAGGAGGTGAGTGTGGCCCCAGGCCTTGGCCAAAGGTGACCTCAGTGTGCACACAGCTCCCTGCTTCTGGTGGGGTGGGGGGCGGGCATGGCTAGGGGGCCCCTCTGCACCCAGGGGGACCTGGCTCAGCCCAGGGACAGCCCGGGATCGGTGTGTGCACAGCTGTGCTGCTCGGGGCCCAGGAGCTGGCGCGGGGCAAGGGGGCCTGGCTCGGCCCGGCAAGGACAGGGCCTGGGGCGGCTTTGGCCTTGGTCCTCAGTCCTGCAGGGGTGGCTGGCGGTCTGGGCTGGTGGGGATCAGTGTGTCTGTGTGGGGCCTGCTGACGGCTGTGAGGAGAGCGATGGCGGGGCTGTGCGGGGCGGGAAGGCGGCAGGCAGAGCAGAGCCTGTCAGAGCAGCTGGCGGCGGCGGTCACTCTGCGGAAGCTCAGCCTCCTCGTGTGCCGCCTCCCTCCCCACTTCTCCACCTGCTCTGGGGGTGTCCTTTCTCTTTGGGCCTGGTCTGGGGTCATCTCCACCCCTCTTCCTGTTCTGGGCACTTCTCTCTACCCCCGGATCCCCTCTCTATCCCCCAGGGTCCCCTCTCGAGGTCTGGGGTCCCCTCCTCCTTCTGGGTACTTTTTTCTGCCCTCCCCCAGGGGTGCCCTCTTGGTCTGAGGTCCCCTCACCCCTCACTTTCTCTTTTCCTGCAGTCATCCCTCATGGATCTCGCTGACGTCTTCACGGCTCCGGCTGCTCCTCCTGCCACTGATCCCTGGGGGGCCCCTGTGCCCATGGCTGCTGCTCTCCCCACGGCTGCCCCCGCCTCGGACCCTTGGGGGGGACCTCCTGTCCCTCAGGCTGCTGATCCTTGGGGGGGTCCAGCCCCTACCCCGGCCTCTGGGGACCCCTGGAGGCCTGCTGCCCCTGTAGGGCCCCCAGCAGACCCTTGGGGGGGAACCCAGGGCCCTGCGGCTGGAGAAGGACCAGCACCCGACCCGTGGGGGGGCTCCGATGGTGAGAACCCGTGCCCCCAGTGTGCAGCCCCGGGGGTGGGGGACTGGTAGCTGTGGGGCTGGAGTTGCTTTCTGGGATCGGGGAATGGGGGCTAGGTGGGAGGGGCCAGGCCCATGGCTGCAGGGACACCTGGCTTAGGTGGGGCAGAGGGGAGTGCCAGCGCCTCACACGCCTCCTTCCTGCCCCAGGTGGGGCCCCAGTTAGCGGACCCCTGGCCTCTGACCCCTGGGCCCCAGCTCCAGCCTTCTCAGACCCCTGGGGGGGGTCCCCTGCCAAGCCCAGCACCAATGGCACTGCAGGTACTGGCGGGGGGCTGGGGGGGCAGAGCCCTGGGGGCCCAGTCTCCTGGCTCCCGGGGAAGCTGAGTGCCATCCTGACTCCTGCACAGTGGCTGCGGGCTTTGACACGGAGGCTGACGAGTTCTCTGACTTCGACCGCCTGCGCACGGCCCTGCCGGCCTCTGGGAGCAGCACAGGTGAGCCCCCACCCCGCCTGCGCTGGGCGCCCGTTGCACTCTCACTGCCGGTGTTCAGAGACGAGCACGTGTCCTTTGACGTGCTGGCAGGTTCGGAGGGAAAAGCTGCAAAGGTGGTGCGGCGCGTCCCCTCTGCAGCTCCGCAGGTGCTGCCGGGCCTGTGACCCTGGCAGGGCGTCCCGTGTCCCCAGGGCCCTTCGGCGGGCTGCGCCCCCCTCCTCACCTGCCTGCTGAGGTTCCCACGCAGGGCAGGCGTGCTGCCCGCTGGCCTGGCCTGTGCACCCCGCTCCTGGGAGACCCCTGTTCTCTGTCCACATCCGAACAACGCTCACTTCTTGAAGGCAGCAGGTCGGGGTCTTGTCCTCCAGCCTCTCTGCAGCTGCTGTTGTGCGTTTAATCCCAACATAGCTGGGGTTCTGATATCTTTAAGTACTCCGCGAAGGGTACTGGCTCCATCTGCCCCCACCCCAGCGGGCCCCACGTGTGTGTCAGCCTCCTGGGAGTTGTCCCTGCTGCTGGGCCTGCCCCCTCCACGCCCCTGAGGTGGAGGCCTGGCGCCTGGACCATGCCTGCCGCGGGTGGCTCAGCACCCCTCTCCCGGGTCCTGTGTCTCGGGGTCTCCCCTGAGCCCCTTTGTGGCCCCTTCAGGGGAGCTGGAGCTGCTCGCTGGAGAGGTGCCCGCCCGCAGCCCTGGCGCCTTCGACATGAGCGGGGTGGGGGGCTCTCTGGCTGAGGCTGTGGGGAGCCCCCTGCCCACGGCCGCCCCAACCCCCACACCGCCGACGCGCAAGACACCCGAGTCTTTTCTGGGCCCCAACGCCGCGCTGGTGGACCTGGACTCACTGGTGAGCCGGCCAGGCCCCGTGGCGCCCGGGGCCAAGGCTTCCAACCCTTTCTTGCCAAGCGGTGAGTGTGGCTGCGGGGACGGGGGGGGGGTGCGCGGGGGCGCGGGCAGACCCCTGACTGCCACGTCCTCCTCCCTGCAGGAGCCCCGGCCATCTGCCCCTCCATCACCAACCCCTTCCAGCCTGCGCCCCCTGCGACGCTCACCCTGAACCAGCTCCGGATCAGCCCCGTGCCCCCGGTGGCGGGAGCGCCGCCCACGTACATCTCTCCCCTCGGCGGGGGCCCTGGCCTGCCCCCCATGATGCCCCCGGGACCCCCGGCCCCCAACACTAATCCCTTCCTCCTATAATCCAGGGCGGGAGGGGCCTCCCCCATTCTGCTTCCTGGGAGACCAGTGTTGTGAGTGCATGTGAATCGGGGGACCTGCCCCCCCCCAGCGCCCTTCCCCCTCCTGGGGCCCACTCACACTACAGCCTCTTCCTGTGTCCCCCACCCGCCTCCCTGAGAGAAACTGGACGCGGCTGGGGAGGGTGCTGGCCGGAGGAGGACCCTTCCCACGGCATTAGAGGGGGGAGGGGCAGCAGGGCCCCGCCAGTTCCCCTCCCCCAGCTCCTGACTGGCCCTCAATCAGTGTTTGAGCCGCCGCCTCCCCTCACGCACCCCTCGGTGAATCCTCGGTGATGATTTTGGCAACTTCGGGAATAAATGGCAATTCTCATGGGCGTGGAGCTCCCCCGGTCCCACTCGTGGGTCCTGTGGCCCCTTCCTCCGGGTGCCTGGGGCTCGCAGTCCGTCTGTCTCTTAGGGGCAGAGATGTGTATAAGAGACAGATCCCCCAGGGTCCCCTCTCGAGGTCTGGGGTCCCCTCCTCCTTCTGGGTACTTTTTTCTGCCCTCCCCCAGGGGTGCCCTCTTGGTCTGAGGTCCCCTCACCCCTCACTTTCTCTTTTCCTGCAGTCATCCCTCATGGATCTCGCTGACGTCTTCACGGCTCCGGCTGCTCCTCCTGCCACTGATCCCTGGGGGGCCCCTGTGCCCATGGCTGCTGCTCTCCCCACGGCTGCCCCCGCCTCGGACCCTTGGGGGGGACCTCCTGTCCCTCAGGCTGCTGATCCTTGGGGGGGTCCAGCCCCTACCCCGGCCTCTGGGGACCCCTGGAGGCCTGCTGCCCCTGTAGGGCCCCCAGCAGACCCTTGGGGGGGAACCCAGGGCCCTGCGGCTGGAGAAGGACCAGCACCCGACCCGTGGGGGGGCTCCGATGGTGAGAACCCGTGCCCCCAGTGTGCAGCCCCGGGGGTGGGGGACTGGTAGCTGTGGGGCTGGAGTTGCTTTCTGGGATCGGGGAATGGGGGCTAGGTGGGAGGGGCCAGGCCCATGGCTGCAGGGACACCTGGCTTAGGTGGGGCAGAGGGGAGTGCCAGCGCCTCACACGCCTCCTTCCTGCCCCAGGTGGGCCCCCAGTTAGCGGACCCCTGGCCTCTGACCCCTGGGCCCCAGCTCCAGCCTTCTCAGACCCCTGGGGGGGGTCCCCTGCCAAGCCCAGCACCAATGGCACTGCAGGTACTGGCGGGGGGCTGGGGGGGCAGAGCCCTGGGGGCCCAGTCTCCTGGCTCCCGGGGAAGCTGAGTGCCATCCTGACTCCTGCACAGTGGCTGCGGGCTTTGACACGGAGGCTGACGAGTTCTCTGACTTCGACCGCCTGCGCACGGCCCTGCCGGCCTCTGGGAGCAGCACAGGTGAGCCCCCACCCCGCCTGCGCTGGGCGCCCGTTGCACTCTCACTGCCGGTGTTCAGAGACGAGCACGTGTCCTTTGACGTGCTGGCAGGTTTGGAGGGAAAAGCTGCAAAGGTGGTGCGGCGCGTCCCCTCTGCAGCTCCGCAGGTGCTGCCGGGCCTGTGACCCTGGCAGGGCGTCCCGTGTCCCCAGGGCCCTTCGGCGGGCTGCGCCCCCCTCCTCACCTGCCTGCTGAGGTTCCCACGCAGGGCAGGCGTGCTGCCCGCTGGCCTGGCCTGTGCACCCCGCTCCTGGGAGACCCCTGTTCTCTGTCCACATCCGAACAACGCTCACTTCTTGAAGGCAGCAGGTCGGGGTCTTGTCCTCCAGCCTCTCTGCAGCTGCTGTTGTGCGTTTAATCCCAACATAGCTGGGGTTCTGATATCTTTAAGTACTCCGCGAAGGGTACTGGCTCCATCTGCCCCCACCCCAGCGGGCCCCACGTGTGTGTCAGCCTCCTGGGAGTTGTCCCTGCTGCTGGGCCTGCCCCCTCCACGCCCCTGAGGTGGAGGCCTGGCGCCTGGACCATGCCTGCCGCGGGTGGCTCGGCACCCCTCTCCCGGGTCCTGTGTCTCGGGGTCTCCCCTGAGCCCCTTTGTGGCCCCTTCAGGGGAGCTGGAGCTGCTCGCTGGAGAGGTGCCCGCCCGCAGCCCTGGCGCCTTCGACATGAGCGGGGTGGGGGGCTCTCTGGCTGAGGCTGTGGGGAGCCCCCTGCCCACGGCCGCCCCAACCCCCACACCGCCGACGCGCAAGACACCCGAGTCTTTTCTGGGCCCCAACGCCGCGCTGGTGGACCTGGACTCACTGGTGAGCCGGCCAGGCCCCGTGGCGCCCGGGGCCAAGGCTTCCAACCCTTTCTTGCCAAGCGGTGAGTGTGGCTGCTCCCCCCGCAGAGAGCAGCAACCTGATGCTCCAGACCATTAGACTGCCAATCTGACACTGGGAAGGGTTCAACACTCAGAATGCATAAAATACTCCCCAAACGAACAACAAAACCAACCCCATACAAAAATGTGCAAGGACTGGAAAAAATGACATTCCTCCAAAGACATACAAACAGCCAGCAAATACTTGAAAAAGGTGCTTGGCATCATTAGCTGTTGGGGAAGAGCTGATGAAAACCACAGATGGCACCTCACAGCTGCTAGGGTGGATACAGTCAAGAAGTGGAAAATGGCAAATACTGAGGAAGATGTGGAAAAACGGACGCCTGTGCACTGCTCGTGGGACTAGGAAATGGAGCAGTGGCTGTGGAAACGTTGGGCGGTTTCTCCAAAGGTCACACACACACAGCCGAGACCCGGCCATGCCTGCCAGGTGCTCGTGAAACTAGGCTGAAACCAGGGCCGCGGCAGATCGCTGCACGGCCATGCTCGCGGCTCACAGCAGCCAGACCGCACAGGTGTCCTCCAGGGACTGAGCAGGCCAACGAGGTGCGTACGCAGAATGGACTAGGTTTCAGCCATAAAATGTGGAAGCTCGGTATCTGCCACAAGGCTGTCTCTTATACACATCTCCACTCGTGGGTCCTGTGGCCCCTTCCTCCGG
Source organism: Cephalophus harveyi (assembly GCA_006410635.1). NCBI lineage: Eukaryota > Metazoa > Chordata > Mammalia > Artiodactyla > Bovidae > Cephalophus > Cephalophus harveyi. The sequence continues at coordinate 196,000 of SJYT01028441.1, read as the reverse complement.
GTGCCTGGGGCTCGCAGTCCGTCTGTCTCTTAGGGGCAGGGGAAGCCTCGATTTCACTGACCCCGGGTGCCACAGGGGGTTCTGTTTTGGGGGTGGGAGGGGGCCCCCTGGCCGTCTGGAGAGCTGACAGGTGGACTGTGTCGAGAGTGGGGCTGGGCTTGTGGGTTGTTGGTGAGGACTCAGGGTGTACACACCCGCCCCCTGGGGTGCAGGGCCCTGGGCTGGGGGGTCTGCAGCTGCTGGGGTCCCCAGAAAGAGCGCCCGGGTGACTGGGCTTCACGGGGATCTCGCTGCACTCGAGGGCCAGGTCCCACCGTGGGATGCTCGTGCAGTTGTTCTCTCAACTGGCTCTGGCTCGGCGGCCTTGGGGGACCCATGGGCCAGGTGGCCCGAGATCAGCTGGCCCACCGTCCTTTCCCAGGAGGTGCCCCCGCGCCGGGTAAGGCCAGGGCAGACCTCCAGGGTGCAGGGTGGCCTGCATGGACACCCGGGCTGCCCTGCTGGACACCCCCTCTGACGTCTGGGGGGACTGGCGGGTCCTCGACCCAGAGCTCGCTCTCCACTCTGGTGCCAGGCAGATGGAATAGGGGCCACCCTGCTGTCCCAGGGAGTGTGAAGACCCAGGGAACTTGCTCCAGCCAGTTGCGGTTGGCTGGAGGTGTTCTGCGGGGAGTGGGGAGGGGTTCCGGCGAGTGTAGAGTGGCAGGACACGCTTCCTATCCCCAGGGCCCCCACAACCTCAACACCTACCATACTCACCTGCCCTCCCCTGCACCCCGTATGGTCCCTAACCACCCCCCTATACAGGCCCTGGACCCCCCAAACCCCGATGGTAGGATGAAGGTATTCCAGAGGCTTTTCACCAAAAACGTGTTTCTTTTGCTGTCTTAAGTTCCCCATTGAGCGTGTCTTCTTGCTTTATTCTCCTCTGCTCAGTTGTCCAGTCCTGTCTGACCCTTTGTGACCCCACAGGCTGTAGCCCACCAGGCTCGTCTGTCCATGGGATTCTTACCCAGGCAAGGATACTGGAGTGGCTTGCCATGCCTTCCTCCAGGGTATCTTCCTGACACAGGGATTGAAGCTGCATTTCTTGCATCACCTGTATTTGTGGGCAGATTTCTTTACTGCTGAGCACCAGGGAGGCTCCCTGGGCTAATTATTTTTTCCACCTTATTTTACTTCTGTTTGATCACTTAAGAGTTTCCGTGAGTACTGTTTAGCGTGTTCCTTAAAATACAGTTTTAACTGATGCTTGCCAGTGCAGGAAACTAGAGAGGAGGCCCCGCCCCCCGCACTCCTGTTTCCGCTCAGCCTTTGTCCAGCCTCCCCCAGAGATCCAGGCTCCCCACAGCCCCTCCCCTGGAGAGTTGGAGCTAGCACTCCGGCTAGGAGCAGTTGGTGTTGGCTCGTGTGTGGTGGGGGACCCTACAGAGGTCCCTGTACTCAGGCGATCTGCCTGGGATGCAGGGGGCCAGGGTTTGATCCCTGGGTGGGGAGGATCCTCTGGAGAAGGGAATGGCAACCCACTCCAGTGTTCTTGTCTGGAGAAGCCCATGGACACAGGAGCCTGGTGGGCTACGGTCCAGGGGGTCGCAAAGAGTTGGACACGACTGAGCACACACAAGTTCAGTCATTATAAAGATGAAAAAATGGTTGTTTAAAACTGTGAATTAAGCTAGGTGCTAGAAACAGATGGATGTAGTTGGAGCTCCAGTCAGACCCCCTTTACCTGTAGCATGCCACAGAGCCCCGCCTGCAGCTGCAGACCAACTTGCGGGTCTCTAAGGAGCACCCGCCCCCACCCCCCCCGCAGAGAGCAGCAACCTGATGCTCCAGACCATTAGACTGCCAATCTGACACTGGGAAGGGTTCAACACTCAGAATGCATAAAATACTCCCCAAACGAACAACAAAACCAACCCCATACAAAAATGTGCAAGGACTGGAAAAAATGACATTCCTCCAAAGACATACAAACAGCCAGCAAATACTTGAAAAAGGTGCTTGGCATCATTAGCTGTTGGGGAAGAGCTGATGAAAACCACAGATGGCACCTCACAGCTGCTAGGGTGGATACAGTCAAGAAGTGGAAAATGGCAAATACTGAGGAAGATGTGGAAAAACGGACGCCTGTGCACTGCTCGTGGGACTAGGAAATGGAGCAGTGGCTGTGGAAACGTTGGGCGGTTTCTCCAAAGGTCACACACACACAGCCGAGACCCGGCCATGCCTGCCAGGTGCTCGTGAAACTAGGCTGAAACCAGGGCCGCGGCAGATCGCTGCACGGCCATGCTCGCGGCTCACAGCAGCCAGACCGCACAGGTGTCCTCCAGGGACTGAGCAGGCCAACGAGGTGCGTACGCAGAATGGACTAGGTTTCAGCCATAAAATGTGGAAGCTCGGTATCTGCCACAAGGTGTAGCGACCTTGAGGACACTGTGCTTAGGGAGACAAGGCACGTACAGAAGGACGAACAGCGCTGTGGCTCCGCGTATATGAAGGGCCCTGAACAGGCAAGTCCGTGGAGACAGCAGAACGCAGGACAGTCTGGGCTCAGGAGAGAGAGGAGGGCCAGTGATTGTCCTAATGACACCAAGCGTCTCGGTAGTGGTGGTGGCTGCCCGCATCGCGAGTGTGCTGATTGCCACTGCATTATACACTTGAGGATGGTTAAAGTCGTAAGTATGATGTTAGGCATGTTCAGTAACAATATAAGATTGGGTAAGTGGTAGATGCTAAATACAGCAATCGTGGGTGGTAAAGAAACTGACTGACATACATTTAATCTTCGACAGCAAGGAGATCAAACCAGTCAGTACTAAAGGAGATCAGTCCTGAATATTCACTGAAAGGACTGATGCTGAAGCTCCAATATTTTGGCCATCTGATGTGAAGACCTGACTCATTAGAAAAGACCCTGATGCTGGGAAAGAATGAGGACAGGAGGAGAAGGGGACGACAGGATGAGGTGGTTGGATGGCATCACCGACTCAATGGACAAAGTTTGAGCAAACTCCGGGAGGTAGTTTGAAGGACAAGGAAGGCTGGCGTGCTGCAGTCCATGGGGTCTTAAAGAGACAGCCACCACTTAGCGAGTGGACCACAGCAGCACACCTTTCAACAGTGATTTCAGCAACTCACGAGCAGAACTGAGGAGATCTGAGTCCCTGAGGATCAAGAGGAAGGGGCTAAAAGTGGGGAAACAAAGCCAGAGTAAGAGCGGCCTGCATCAACCACAGACAAGACTCCAGAAGAGGAGTGGTGTGAAAACGGAACGTGGAATCAGCATGTGAACATCGACGAGAGCGACCACCAGCGTCAGGGTGGTGCGGGCGCTCTGGTCTCCGGGGCGTCTGTGGTGCCCAGTGCAGGTGTGGGTATACTGCACGCTCTGGCGGTGTCTGAGCAGGAGAAGCACCGTGGAGCTGCTGGACCAGACCATGAGGGTAAGAGACGGCGTCAGAGACGGACCACGAGGACAGTGGCTGCACTGGGACCTGATGAACAGAGCCACTTCCTTTGATTGTCGGTATCACTCGCTGTGTCCTGTGGACCAGTGATTTTCACAGGAACGCAGAGACTGAGCATCCAGCAGGTGCAGCAGGAAGGGCCAGTGACCCTGGGGGCCCTTCCTCTGAGCATCACCCACTCCGCCCTCCTGGGGGTGAGAGTGAAGGACTGATCGGTGCTCAGGACGCAGGTGGAGCACAGGGCGGTGCCTCGAGCCACCCTCTGTACGTGATACACAAACTTACACCCGAGGCCCGACGGGCTTCCATGACAACAAAAGCTGCAGTGGCAGCGTGAGGAATGCCCGGGGAGAGAACCAGGAGGTTGGCCAGGGCCAAGTGTGTGAGAATCGCATCTGTGCCTCCTTTTCCAGTCAAGCGAGACTAGAGAGATGCTGTGGAAGGAAAGGAAGACATTACCCAGAGCCCCAGCCCCCACGCCTGGAACAGAAAGATGGTTTCACAGCCGCCTCCCCGAGTGTTCTCAGGACATCTCTGTAAAAACACGGCGGGGCCGTCAGAGCGGCCTGGGGCGGAAAGCGGGCTGAGCTGCTGCTGACATCCGCAGTCTTCACACAGAGCCAACACTGGACAGGAATTCTGGACCTTTTCCTCTCCTGAGAAGGGAGACACTGTCATACTCCACAGGAGGAGCTCACTCTGGAGAATATATACATGACGCCACTTACACTTTTCGCTGTTTTGTATTTATTTCTATTTACCTGTATATCCTGATCCTTCACCTGCAGGTAAGGCCCATGCACTTCGGAACCAGGTCTATCCTGTTCAGTAACATGGCTGACCAATAATAGGTGTTAAATAACGTATACTGTGAAGAAGGCTGAGCGCCGAAGAATTGATGCTTTTGAACTGTGGTGTTGGAGAAGACTCTTGAGAGTCCCTTGGACTGCAAGGAGATCCAACCAGTCCATTCTGAAGGAGATCAACCCTGGGATTTCTTTGGAAGGAA